>JBAKBP010020094.1:0-43307 GCA_037953745.1 Lithodes maja
GGTGTTTGGCAGATTGGACGTCATTTCTCCAAAAGCGAGAATACGAGGCTGGGTGGATACGACTGTGAAGAGTTCATGACTTTTTTGCCTTGTTGTTCCTCATGCCTCTTTGCAAGAAGCATGTGTTGCAACACTACTGAAGCACGACCCTCTCATCGTCACCCAACTTTCAATAAGTTCATGACTCGTGACAGATTTTTGTTGCTGCTAAGATTTATGCACTTTGCAGACAACGAAAATCCTAACAAGATTGACAGGATATGGAAAGTTCGGAATGTTGTTCACCATGTTGTTGGAGAGGTATAGGAAATACTTTTACCCCTTCCTCAATTTGGTGATTGATGAGTCGCTCGTGCTCTTCAAAGGACGTCTTGTTTTCAAGCAGTATATCCCCTTGAAAAGGCATAGGTTCGGAATCAAGCTCTTCGTTTTGTGTGACTGTGAAACTGGAATAGTGCTTGACATGATCGTGTATACAGGAACTGACATTGACGTACCGAAAGCCGCTCCCGGTGACCCCATGGGCATGTCAGTGCCATCATCAGGAAAATGTTGGCACCTACCTGGGCAAAGGCCACATCATCTACACTGGCAACTGGTATACTTCTCTGCTCTCTGCCAGTTTCTTCATGACAACCAAAAGGGGTCATGTGGGACTGTCAGAAAGACAAGAAAGTTTATGCCTAAGTTCACAGGTGATGTCATTCCTCTTACAGATGCCTCCTCCAGTGACACACCTTCTGAGGATGAACTGGCCCAGGAACACCCGCGAGAGGCATGTCCGAAGAAGGCGACGAAAGGGGCAGAAGTACAAGCAACTTGAAAATTCCGGAAAGTGGTAGCCCTGAAGTGGAAGGACAAAAGAGACGTCTACCTGCTTTCCACAGTCCACACAGGTGCCCAGATGGACTCTGGTAAAATCCACTACAGAACCAGGAAGACCATCTATAAGCCCGACATGGTAGTGACTATACAAAGAACATGCGCTGGTGGACAAGTCTGACTGTCAACTGTCAGGCGTTGAGTGTCTGAGGAAGACTGTGAAGTGGTATCACAAGCTCTTCCTCCACCTAGTTGACATCACGATGCTCAACGCCTACAACTTGTGGTTGGTGAAGAGAGAGATGTCCCCAAACCAGAAGCTAAAATTCCGGGAGTTTGTGTATAACGTGGCATATCAACTCCTGGAGAAGTATGGCACCACCACTCACAGACGTACGGCATGGCGTGGGGATCACGTTCTGACCGCATTCCAGCTGGGTGTCGAAAGACACTACCAACCAACACCGAGCTGATTGGTACTCGTCACAGGCAGTGCAGTGCCACGTCTGCAGCTCCAGTGTCAGAAAACCCACGTCACCAAAAGAGTCACCTCAATGTGCGCGGAGTGCAAAGTTGCACTCTGCTTGGGTGACTGCTTCAGGGACTACCACACGTATAAAAACTACTGAGTGCCGCCCCCGCCCTGCCCTGCCCTGGACTTGCCCCTGCCCTGCCCTGCCCTGGACTCGCCCCCTGCCCTGCCCTGGACTCGCGCCCTACCTTACCTGACCTACCCAATTGATCACGCTACCTCATAATGTTACATATATATTATATAATGTATAAGTTCCAAAGATGTCCCTGTGATATAGCATTTTACATTATATAATTGTATGTTCCAATTATTTAGTTTATAAGTTTCAAAGATTTCCATGTAATATGCCTTCTTTTTTAGTATATCAATATATATGTTGTTATAGCCTAAGTAATGTGTATATATTTTCTTACCTCAAATGAATTGTACCAAAATAAATATGTTTCAATAAATCCTGTCAAACCTACTAAGATAATAAAATAAAACAATAAAAAAAAAATAAAAAATTACAAGGTCATGTCATTGTATTCTTACAATATGATATATTCTATGAATATTTCATATTGTTTGAATACAATGGCATGATATTGTAAAAAAAAAAATGTATCAAAATTATCTAAACAGTATAAAACCTTCCCCGTAACCCCCTCTTGGATTCGATCCCATCTACCCTATCACACTTTGAGTTTTCCAGTCCGCGACCTTACCAACCATGCCACAGGAGCTCATACCAAATGTCACTCAAAACTTCGTGTCTACAATCGAAATAACAATATACAAAAAAAATGAATTATCCCACCAATTTACGTTTGTAAATTGATGGGACTATCAATTATATCATGCAAAGGTTTATAAAAGTTTGTCTCTGTCAAGAATTAGTCATTATATAACTTTATTCTGTCAAAAATTGCCCAAACACTCAGCAAAATTGCCCCTCTCAGTGTGACTCCAGTCATTATCACAATCAAGCGGTCACTGGGTGACCCTTGCCGCTCCCTCCAGCCACAGCAGCTCTCTCTGGGAACAAAATTTGTATAAATACATAATGCATAAAATACTCTTCACAAATACATTTGTATTGTATAATATTGTAAATAATAATGAATAATAACTGGTGGGTGTCGAAAATTGCTCAACCATCTTTCTTATTCTCGCCTACGCCTTTACACGCGTATATTGGATTATAATCATAGTACAAAGGAGTACAAAGGAGTACAAAGGAAATCAAGCAACAACAGATCTAGTGACCCTTCTAGGCTGCTTGTCCTCCAAAACACTGAGGATCAAGTGTCCAAACAGTGGTTTAGAGTGGGTAAGGGAACATTGGAAAGGGAACTACTGCCCTGCCACTAACGTGGCAGGACTAGGAAGTTAGTAGGGGACATATGGGTTAGTAACTGTGGGGAGGATAAAGTTATTCATTTACAAACGCAGTCAGTCGCGGGTTTGATGCGAGATATTTGTCTAGGCGGAATTTAAATGAATCAACGGTGCTGCAGTCTATAACGTTTCGGGGAAGCCCATTCCACAAGTTGACAACTCGATTGAAGAAGAAATTCTTAGATTCGTGCGAGTTAAAAGATTTACCAATAATTTTGCAACCGTTTCCCCGTGTGTAATTAGATTGGTCGATAGTGAAGTACTTACTACAGTTCATATTGTCGATGCCTTTGATGATTTTGAACACTTGAATTAAGTCGCCTCTTAATCTGCGCTGGGTTAAAGGAAATAGATTTAATTCTCTAAGACGCTCTTCGTATGGTTTGTTCTTTAGGCTAGGTATCATTTTGGTAACTCTACGTTGAACTCATTCTAGCTTGTTTATATCTTTTTGGTAATAAGGGCACCAGGATTGAACGCAGTATTCCAGAAGAGGGCGGACTAAGGAATTGTAAAGGGTTAGGATAACTTCTTTGGATTTATGCTCAAATGACCTGCCTATAAAGCCAATTATTTTGTTTGCCTTCTTAACAACTTCTGAACATTGTTGACTCGGTTTTAGGTTACTCGATATTGTTACTCCCAGATCAGTTTCTCTGTTTACATTCTTAAGCTGAGTGCCATTCATCGAATAGTTTGCTTTCTCATTTAGGTATCCGACATGTAGTACTTTACATTTATCCGCATTGAAACTCATTTGCCAAATTTGGGCCCAACATGACAATTTATCTAGATTGTGTTGCATATCGTCAACTTGTTCTTTTGAGAGTACGCTATTTGCAATTTTTGTATCGTCAGCAAATTTTGAGATTGTGCAGGTGAGACCCTCATCTATGTCGTTGATGTAAATTAGAAAGAGAATTGGTCCTAGTACCGATCCCTGGGGTACCCCGCTACTTACATTGGTCCATTTAGATGCCTTACCGTTTATGACTACTCTTTGCTTTCTGTTGTTGAGCCAATTTTCTATCCATTTCAACAGTCATGACTGTCATACAAATACTTGCAGTAGGTCTCGAATATACATTTAGATTGCATATTACTTGCAAATAAATAAATATAAGTTTCTCTGGTGGCAATCTACCATTTCGCAAGTGTCAGGCGACACCAGTCTATATTTAGCTCTCTATCAAAAAAGGTTAACTGCCGATGTTTACTGACCACCCTCGTTCCTGGTCTATAATATAGTACTTTATTTACAGTCAATGGCCTACATATTTCTGTGGTACTTCACATGTGTCTAAAATGCAATGTCTGCTTGCATAAAAATGCAATTCTGAAGTCCATTTATACGTACGACATACGCATGTCTCACTTTCTCTCTCTCTCCATTCCTGACTCATGTTATTGTAGGCCTCTTGGTGGCAACGAACCCCAGACACCTGCTAGACATAAGGTTCAAAATCCCAAGACATCCATACGCCTGGGGCGCCTCCACAATTATCACACAGCTGCATATGTTTCCTGCTAGATCTCCCTGCCTTCACTCTCTCCATGACTCACTCCCTGCCTCCCTCCCACCCACCCACCCTTTTAGGCTTCCGTCTGCTAGAAACTCATTGATAATGTGCGTAAATATCGCATGAATTGGTCTATATGCGGTATATATATTGTTGTATGGTACGTCTACATACGTACAAGTCTGTATTATAGCATGACAGTGCTCTAAGTACGAGATATATGTGATATTTATGGTGCAAAACCCCCTCTCCCCCTTTCATTCCCAGCACAACTCAATCACACCTTGGTTCACACATAGAAACTCATTGATAATGTGTATAAATATCGCATGAATTGGTCTATATGCGGTTTATATATTGTTATATGGCACGTCTATATACGTACAAGTCTGTATTATAGCATGACAGTGCTCGAAGTACGAGATATACGTAATATTATAGCACAAACCACACTCTCATCTCATAAATTGCCGCCAAACCTCCAACCCATCTTCATTCCCGCCTAAATATTCATTGATAATTCCCTTATATATTGCAGTTTTTGGTCACTATGAGGCATATTCATTGTTATATGGGTGGCCTACACACGTATACGTACTCTACATAGCCTAAAAGGGATAAAAATAGGAGATATACGTGATATTACGCGGTAACCCACCCCCTCCTCCCTCAGGTTCTATCCCCTGGGCGCATGAAAATTCGGCCGGGAATTCTCGCCACTCGATGACAATCTAGCCGCGCGGTGCCATTCTCTCCACATTTTTCAACTACGCACCGTTCCCCCCCCCCCCAGACATTTTTTTGGGGGTCAAATATATATGGGCCGATGCACGCAAACATTCCCTACACGCTGATGTACTTTTTATCGAAATTGGCAATGGGTCCCAAAATCATCATACATGCGCACAGTATGTACCTGTAGAAAACCCCCTGTGCGCCGCGGAGAGGTTAAAGTAAGACTGTCCATATCAGAGTTTGGACAGGTATCAGCGAATGCTAGACTACTCGGCCCACTGGACAGCTTGGCCCACGGTGAGACAGCTCGGCCCAGTAAAACCGAGACAGCTCGGCCCCGTGTTAATTACGAGACAATTCTTAATTAACCTAACCTAACCTACACATTATGAATCGAGAGAACTAGCCTATGACATAATTATACAATAAACGAACATTTCGCCCACATTTCACACACACCATAAACGGGAGGCCATGTATGCAGCACCAAATCCTGCAAATCCTGTCCTCTGCGCATGTGTGAGAATCTTAGGCCCCTGGGCACGATTTTTTTTCCCTTTATACTATTATATTATCTTAACCTAACCTAACCTAACCTAACTTAAATTAACCTAACAGTTGAGCGGCTGAGCCTAAATAACATAATAAAAATATTAGGGAAAAGGCCGCGCATACGCAGAGGACAGGATTTGGTGCTGCATACATGGCCTCACCCATAAACCTTCCACTTAGCTCTCCCCATCCTAATCCTGACTGGTCTCGTCAAATTGCCCCATAGCAAAACATGGGGCCGAGCTGTCTCAAATAATGGGCCGAGTTGTCTCGCCGTCGTGGCCGAGTTGTCCAAAAGTGGGCCGAGCTGTCCGAGCCGAGTTGTCCCATGGGCAGAGTCGTCCAGTCACCGTATCAGCAATATTTACTCCTGGTTTATTCTTTAAGAGTGAGGTATACAAACATGTTCCTACACTTACCCACCCTATTCAACATCTAACATACATTAACACAGCACAGAGCGAGCCAAACGTAATGACAGCTGAGACATGACTTATTAGCACCATGGTACATACATACATATACATACATAGTGTCTAGAAGGTCTCGGAGCGCTTTGTGGCCTGGTGATAAACAACTGGACAAAATCGCTTGGCGGCAACCTCGTAGATGCTGTTGCTGTCCACCCTCACTGTCTTTGCCTTGGTCACTTTGTTGAAGAAGTGAAGTTGCAGCGAGTCTTTGAATTCCTGGGAAAATATATGATGTTAATTTCTTAAGGGGGCCCACCTCGTTATTTTCCTCTCTTTCCCTCTCTAGGTTGTATCCATTCAGCCCCTTTCATCATACTGTTTTAAGACGTTTATTCCCCATCCATGTGTCGATTTTTTTCTTGGCGAGCGGTAGCGAGCCACCATATTATTTGTAAAATATTTTTTGACAGCATGCTAAATTTGCAAATTTTTCGACGGAAAAATTTCTCCGATTTCTCCATACAATGCTGGCTCGCTATCGCTCGCCAGGAAGAAATCGACACTTGGATAAGGATAAACGTCTTAAATTATTTAAAACAGAAGGCTGAATGGGGCCGAATGGATACAAGTCAGAGAAAGAGAAATAAGAAGACAACAAAAGCAGGTGACCCCCCCTTGAGGATTATGACGCGTGTTGACAGTTTATTCTGGCTATCACTATACAATTGTATTATGACGCGTGTTGACAGTTTATTCTGGCTATCACTATACAATTGTATTATGACGCGTGTTGACAGTTTATTCTGGCTATCACTATACAATTTTTTTTTTTTTTTTTTTTTTTTTTTTTTTTTTTCCAACTTACTTCCTCTCGGGCATAGGCTGAGAGCCTTAACATTCACCGCTTTACAATAAACAGTGAAGCCCGTGAGGTCTTGTTCCAGTCTAGGGAGTGAGACATGTGAAGCACGTAGAGTACAACGAGCACCTGCCATCTTGCCTTCACATGAGGCACGGTGCTCACTCATGGCCCGAAACGACCCCATCTCTGAAGCCATCTCGTTCCCGTGCTTCACTGTCTCACCCTCTACACTCGGACTCTCACACTTACACACACACAACGCCACCTGTTGAGCAGATAACTCACCAGGCATTGCACCCCTATAGCATATTTTGAATATGGGAATATTCATACAGTGCAATTTAATCAGGGAACAATGAGGGTATTTTATTGACGTTTCGGTGGGCTTTGTGGTAATGCACTGATACTAGGTACAGCACAAATTCCATCCCAATAATATCTTCCCATTGATACATCGGGATTTGAACCCGGGACCTTTGGATTACCAGGCCAGTGGCAAGACCACTCAACCACACCTCCCCCAATTGTATTATGACGCGTGTTGACAGTTTATTCTGGCTATCACTATACAATTGTATTATGACACGTGTTGACAGTTTATTCTGGCTATCACTATACAATTGTATTCAGCTTAGGAAGGCCACAAGGGGTCAACAATTATCTCTGTCGTCCCTCTGTCTCTGGGTCTTCTCCTGGGTGACCTAGATGTGTGTGATTTTGCATTTGTCTGTTCATTGTTTTCAGTTATGTTGTCCCTATTCGGCCCCCCCCAAAAACCCACAAAAAAGGAAAAGTAGGAATGGGCCTGAGTAAATACATACATACATACATACATACATACATACATACATACATACATACATACATCCCTCTGACTCGCACAATTCCATCCTGAATAAAATCGACCAGTGATTCAGCCATAATAAACTGTTAAGGGGTAGTGCTTGGTTGTTGGTCTATATATTTATTTATTAATTTATTTTTGAGTTTCCTCGCTAGACCTCCATCAAGCTTAGATAAACACCCCCTAGACCCCCCTTCAAGATAAGTTTTTAAATTTCTCGGTAGAAAAATTTCCCGGCCGAAGGCCGGTTCCTTCTAAAATTAGAGGCTTGCTAATGCTCCCCAGGAAATAATCGACACCTATAGGGCACGAAAGGTCTAAATATTGAAACAAAAAATGAGGCGAAAGGTCTCAAAATCGCCAAACTAACGGAACAAACGTCTTAACCCTTTCAAGCTCCAATACGCATTTCTTTTCTGTTTTCTGGATAATATTAGACAATTTTATTCAGATTAGTAACGGTATATGGAAGTCAAAGGGTTGATTGGGATAGTCTGTACCCTTTTTATTTCCACAGATCCTTTCTAAGCTGTATACAATCGTCTGCTGATAGCCAGAATAAACTGTTAAGACACGTCATAACCCTCATGCATTAAGGGGAGATATTTAGTTTGCTACCTATAGACCTTCATCAAGCTTAACAAAAATACCTCTAAAACCCCCCTTCAAGACATATTTGTACATTTTTCGGTAGAAAAATGTCCCGGCCGAAGACCGGTTCCCCTTAAATTACAGGCTCGCTATCGCTCGCCAGGAAAAAATCGACACCTAAATGGCACGAAAGGTCTTAAAATTGACAGAAACGGGGCCAACGTTCTTAAAATCACCAAACTAATGGGACAAACATCTTAAAATATCAAAAGCAACGGGGCTAAACATGAGGGAGAAAGGGGTAAAGAAAAATATCCCTCAAGTGGATATCTCCCCTTAAAGTGTATTAAACGAATCTGGCAGAATCTGTTAAGGGGATAGTGCTTGGTTAAGGGGATAGTGCTTGGTTAAGGGGATAGTGCTTGGTTAAGGGCATAGTGCTTGGTTAAGGGGATAGTGCTTGGTTAAGGGGATAGTGCTTGGTTAAGGGGATAGTGCTTGGTTAAGGGGATAGTGCTTGGTTAAGGGGATAGTGCTTGGTTAAGGGGATAGTGCTTGGTTAAGGGGATAGTGCTTGGTAAAGGGGATAGTGCTTGGTTAAGGGGATAGTGCTTGGTTAAGGGGATAGTGCTTGGTTAAGGGGATAGTGCTTGGTTAAGGGGATAGTGCTTGGTTAAGGGGATAGTGCTTGGTTAAGGGGATAGTGCTTGGTTAAGGGGATAGTGCTTGGTTAAGGGGATAGTGCTTGGTTAAGGGGATAGTGCTTGGTTAAGGGGATAGTGCTTGGTTGTTGGTCTATATATTTATTGATAAATTCATTTTTGAGTTTCCTCACTAGACCTTCATCAAGCTTAGAAAAACACCCCCTAGACCCCCTTTTAAGATAAATTTGTAAATTTTTCGATAGAGAAATGTCCCGGCCGAAGGCTGGTTCCTTCTAAAATTAGAGGCTCGCTATCGCTCGCCAAGAACAAATCGACACCTAAAGGGCACGGAAGGTTTTAATATTGACAACACAAATATATATAGCTCATAATAATACAAACAATCTGTCCTCCAAATAGTGTTCGTATACCCTGTCCCAAATAGTGTTCGTATACCCTGTCCCAAATAGTGTTCGTATACCCTGTCCCAAATAGTGTTCGTATACCCTGTCCCAAATAGTGTTCGTATACCCTGTCCCAAATAGTGTTCGTATACCCTGTCCCAAATAGTGTTCGTATACCCTGTCCCAAATAAATTGGACAAAACTCCTGAACATTAACCCATTCCGTACCAGCGACATACATACATACATACATCAAATTTTAAGACTGAGTGCTCCACACATATGTGCAGTTTCAGTCTCTTGTCCTAATGGCGGCGTTCCAGGCAACCCTGTTAAGGGTTGTTTCACTTGTCAAGTTTTTGGATTTGAGATCGGCATGTATAGTCCGATCCCAGGTCTTCCTCGGTCCACCCCTTGGTGCAGCTCCCTCCACAAACACAGACCTGCATCTGTTCAGCCAATGTTGTTCATCCATTCTCTCCACATGTCCATACCACCCCAGTCTACTTGTACACATCACCTCGCTAATACTCTTTATACCTAAACGTCTCCTCAGCTTTCTTAATATTATTCTAGCTAAAATTAGACGATTTGGTGCAGTTTTATAAGGATCTGTTGTGGTAAAAAGGGTTAAGTGAGATAGATCTAAGCCTGTTAAGTGCTGGAGGCCCTCTTTAAGGGGGGTCACCTGTTTTTGTTCTGTCCTTTTCTATCTTTCTCTGGCTTGTATCCATTTGGCCCCATTCAGCCTACTGTTTTAAGACGTTTATCCCCATCCATGTGTATTTTTGTTTTACTGTTGAGCAGTAGCGAGCCAGCATATTTTTTATTTTTGTTTGACAGCAGGCTAAATTTGTAAATGTTTCGATAATGTCTCCGGCGAAGCCGGATTTCTTCATATAATGCTGGCTCGGTATCGCTCGCCAGGAAGAAATCGACACCTAGATAGGGATAAAAGTCTTAAAATAGTTGGCTGAATGGGGCCGAATGGATACAAGCCAGAGAAAGAGAGAAAAGGACAGAAATAACAAAAAGCAGGACACCCCCCTTAAACTGAATGAAATGGTCTAATAGTAGCCAGAATAATGTTAAAATGACGGCACTGGTACTGAAGGGGTTAACGTTACTCTATAACACACACACGAGTAGGGTAATCCAGCTAATAGTTCTACCATGTGGGAAGGGTCAGGCAGGGAACAAGTGTGCACATTTACAGCCCATTTGCTCTACCCCTTTTTGAGTTATAGAGGTTAGGGATCATGATTTTTGGCCGACTCTATGGAATAGGTCAATAGGGTATAGTGGGAGAAGGAGACGAGGAAGAAGAAGTGATGTGGTTAAGGGAAAAAACACAAATTCGAGACCCCCTTCTCCCTCATGTTTAGCCCCATTAGTTTTAATATTTAAAAGACGTTCTCCCCACTAGTTTGGCGATTTTAAGACCTTTTGTCCCATTTCTATAATTTCTAAGACCTTTCATGCCATTTAGGTGTACATTTTGTCCTGGCTAGCGATAGTGACCCAGTGATTTAGGAGGAAATGACCTTCGGCCAGGACATTTATATTTTTTTTGTTTTTTTCTTTATATGTGAGTGAGGGAGACAAAAGGCAGAACTGCCTCTGTTACGACCGGGCACTCGGGTACACTAGGGCTCTTACACAGGACTCGAGTATGGCTCGCTGCCACAACGGAAACACACGATCCCAACCCCAGAGTACTGCCAGCCGAACAAAAAACGCCACTACACTCCAGAGTTCTATCTGCTATAACGGGGTATACAAGAACTCGGTACTAGCATTTCACACAACAGACTAATAACTAGACGGGAGTTATCTAGTCTGGTCAACAATCAAACAAAGAAGAAAGTACTACAACACTAAAGAATAGTGTTGGCCGAAGCCGAAGTAATCCACCCTTGAACTAAGAACTTAAGAAGTCCTCCACCCTCTACTTCGGATCGGCACTATTACGTTACGTTAAACAATAGTCCTCGAGCATCAAGCAAGGAATCTTCTGATAAGTTAGATGCTTCTCGAATACTCATAAGAAGTAAGTATCGGATTTTGAACAGCAATTTAATGAATAACTCACTGGTAATTAAAGGCTTTAAATTGACATAAGAAGAATTATAAGAATAAGCAATAGGATATGGCAAACATTAAGAAGAAGTACTCCGACAATGCACTGGCAATAGCCTACTAAGATTGTGCTCGTGGGCCACTAATCTCTGAAGTAGCTAAGCGTGCCACACATGAAATCAATAGTGCATAAACAATAATATACATAAGGAGAAGCTTCAATACTATGCTGTATCTGCTGGTCGAGCAAAGTCTAGCTGGGATACATAAGGTTAAGAGACAATGGCTGAGCAAGCGGCTCGTAGCCTAGCGAGGTCCTTAAGACTGTGCGGCCAAATTACGTTAATTGACGGGATGCTCTCTTGAGAGATCCAGATCACTAGTATCTGGTTCTCTCCTGGCGATCCTCTCAAAGTCAAGCAAATGAGATAGCACAGTGTTGGGTGGCAGAGGCAAAAGCCCTCACTCGCAACACAGTGCTAAACTCCCACGGTACACAGTCAGAAAGACCACCTAGGCGTTCCACGTCTCCGTTGCAATTGTACTGGTTCAACCGCAACCTAGTACTCATAGGAAATCACAACTCAGAAACCCTATCCCAGTCTAGCATTGCCTAAACCAGCAGAAAACAGGAACATGAATAATCGCACACAGGGAAATGCATATACGAGTGCAACAAACATCAATCAATCCTATTCTAGTTAACCCTTCCAAAAATAGGCTATCTAACAGGCACTTATCTCGTGAGAACTCAAGCGATAATACTTTGGCTGACTAAATCTGCACCAAAGGGGTCATTGGTTAAAAAGG
This sequence comes from Lithodes maja, assembly GCA_037953745.1. Lineage (NCBI taxonomy): Eukaryota > Metazoa > Arthropoda > Malacostraca > Decapoda > Lithodidae > Lithodes > Lithodes maja. The sequence continues at coordinate 12,192 of JBAKBP010020094.1, forward strand.
GACGAGAAGAGAAGAAGATAGGCTGTTCAGAGAGTAGAGAAAGTTCACATCAGTCGGAAGAATATGGATAGTTGCAAGGGATATGAGAAGTCGCTCTGCCTGATGAGTTCTAAAGAATTGTGGCGAGGACCTCTCCTTTTTATACTCGGCCCTCTAGTGAGCATATCGCCAACTACTAAGGACCGCCCACTAGCAATCGTTACGTAATATTCTCTCTCAATCTGGGATCGACAAAGGATTTCCCACGCGCTGAGAGGGAGGAGGGAGGAGGGAGGGAGGCCTACCTACCTCGTGGCGCGCTCACGGGCCGTCGTTACATAACTCTCTCTCTTCTCCTCATCATTACATATAAGTCCCACACACAATACTTATAACTAATGATATAAAATAGAACTCGTTGACTCAGATGAAAACAAAATACATATTTATAATACTTATAGTACAACGGCTCACATAAACTAAGTTAGGAAACTCTACACAGACTACAGCCAAAGTTCCTGCCCTGACGATCCTAGCGAGAGTGGGGCCTGACTGGGCGTTCTGTACAGCATGCTCATACTCGACATGCGTCACACCTCCCCCAAGATTTTACTTGCTCAACCCTGAGCTAAAATCTGATATACAGAACCCCATCAAACCCCTCACACCCAGCGACCGCATGGCACTAAAACAACGCTGAGTTTATCACTAAAACACATCTTATAAAAAAAAAATTCACATTTCATAACTCCTCCCAACAATAGTAAAAGACATAATATCATGCTCCCAGAGCGAGCTTACAGCAGCTCAGCCGTTTGATAGTTCGTGGACTACTCAAACTCTATAGGCTATGACAAACTTATACAATTATCTATATCAAAAAGAAAGAGTTTTTATATGATTTTTATATTTTAATATGTTTTTTCCGGCTGCACTATAAGGGCAGCCTATTTTCTTCTATACCAAACGCTCAACAATCCTGCTTTACGACCCAATACGCTGGGCTACAACCGCGAGCCAACAAGCACCAAGCGCAAAATACTATTCAAACTAAAGCAGGAGGCTACCCGTGTGTCAATCTACCCAGGATCATATACCCTTGAACGACCATCTGCAACCACGTTGTCACAACCGGCAATATGGCGTATGTCCAGGTTATATACCAATAACCTTAGTGACCACCTGGTCAGCCTCATACTCCGATTGTGAAACTGGTCCAAGATCTTGAGAGGGTGATGATCTGGGTAAACTACAACGACCGGACCATAGGCTGGAACATAGACCTCGAAATGCCCCAGCGCATCATCGTCCTTTTCACTTTCATTCATCAGGTTCTGAAACGTTGCTAGTGCATTCTTAAGTCCGTCAGGCATAACATTGCACTGGTAGGTACTCCCGTCCACAACAAAACCACATACCTCTTTAGCACGCTCGGACAAAGTTACAAGCAACGACCACTCACGACATTCCTTATCCCTCAGACCCTTCGTCCACACGTAATCCAGCTCTGCTTGCACCATAGGCTGTCGAGCAGGATTTATACGGTAGGGAATTAAACTGAGCCTTGCACTATCTCCAGCCTGCATGTCGGATTCTACCCCGTACATCAGGCCTGGAGAAGCAACAAACATGCGAAAGTACTGCCATAGCCTAGTAAATAACTGCCTTGCACTGTCTCCACGAACAACATGCGTAGTGCCCTCCCACAACCCAGCCGAGACCGCAGCTTCTAACCTGTAGTCTCCCTCCTTCTCCACCTTCGTCCCTAGAACAGCCAGGTCATGAGAGGGACAATCAGTACCACCTGTGCAGTCACTCCCATAGTTCATTATTGCTAAGGCTTCCCCGCCGATACCGTACATGCGCACCCCCGCATTCCTTGTGACGACATCTGCCTGCGCAGCATCACCGCTTTCAGCGACATGGCCAGATACAGTCGGTCTATGGTAGGGCTGTTGCATTAGACTAGAGCAGCATTGGGAGGCTATGCGACGACCGAGCACTGCGATACCACAGCCGACCTTACCAATCTGCTCAATGTCCTCCTTTTGACCACCACCCTTGGCAGCCATGGGTCGACCCTGACCTGGCAACCATGCCAAAGCCTCGTCGCCCACCTTGAACCACCGAAACAACGAGGCTAACGGTCTTTCAACAGTCACGTGACCTGCCCGTGGAACATCTTGCACCGCCCGAGTTGTGAGACTCAGGGGCTCGGCACGACCAGTGGGGTATGAACCGAGCTGGTGCTGGAGTGCTGCACACTGCTGCTCAGGCAAGTGCTCTAGCGCTTCCACAGCCACCAGACTCGTGTCCCCCGCCCACTGCTCCGCCGAGACATGACAATCCCTACTCTCCTCCACCTGTGCCCTACTGCCCCCCTCTCCTTCTCCACCTTGGCCGCGGCAGACCAACGCAGGGACAGCAGGATGCTCAGGTGGTTGCCTCACAAACTCCTCCAACAGGTTCACATGACATGCTTCCCCATCCTCGTGTTTGATCTCGACAGCACCATTACCACACTTCTGAACTTCCGGATCCTCCAACTGCAGTTTACAAATATCTGAGGGAACCAACCTGTCTAGATGCTTCCGAAGCAACCCAAGTCCTTCCCCAATATCAAACTGAGCAACCCTTTTTTCTCTCCGTGTGTAACGTTGCTGCCTCGGAGTCTCTTCCGGCCCTACCTCCTTACTAGCTGTGACAGGTCCTGGGGCCTCTCCAGACTCTAACATAGGTGCCAATACTAAATCACCCGGGAGAGCCGCCGAGTCAAAACTCTTAAAACCAACTCCAGCTTTAGCCTCCTCCTGTTGATCGTTCCTCTGCTGGTCTGAAGACGGAGGACTAGGCTGTGACACTTTAGCTGTCCGAGCTCGGGTGACAACACACGCCATGGGTTGTGTCTGGCACCGCTCGACCCACTCTTGCTCTTCCCCACTCATGTCGGCCGGCCTCTCGGCAACGACTAAGGGTAGAACATCAGAAGCGGGCATTGCAAAGTCGTTGCCGAGAAGAAGGTCGACGCCCTCCACTGGCAGCCTCTCCACAATCCCGACATCCAATTCACGCGCCACACCATCCACCTCCAACTCCAACCGCACCAGCGGGTATGACCGAGTTGCATTAATACCCTGCACCACTACCACCCGAGCCGCATTTATAGGGTAGCCAGTCAAGTTATTCATCAGAGTCTGGGAAGCACCTGTATCACGCAAGACCTCTACTCCATGCTTGCGCCCCGCCCACATCACGCAACCCCGTCCTCTATGGTCGCAAAAAACATCCTGAGCAGGGTTCGAGCCTCCCAGGTGCTTCTGCATTGGCTGTGCCTCAGCCTCTGACGAACTGCCCCGGGCAAACTCAGAAAACTTCGAAGACACACCAATGTTGCAGGCCAAAGACACAGCTGCTGTAGGTGGTTTGCTAGGACAGACTCTTGCAAAGTGCCCCTTTTCATGACAATGATAACACTCCAACTCCCCTCTGGGCTTCCCTTGGTACTGGGAAGGGCCCGGCCCCTTCTTAAATGGGACGGTGCTAGTCTTGTGGTCAGTCTTGGTATCATGGCTCTTGTACTTGTTTGCATAATGTATATCACTAACTCGGGGGGGTGGGGCGTCACGCCCCTTGTTACCTGCCTCACTACGCTGGGCAGACCCGCACCCACGAATTAGCGATAGCCGGAGGTCAGCCATCTCAGCTGCCTCCTGTAGAGTTTTAGGGTTCTTTTCTTTAATAGTTAAAGTCATATCTGCACCAGTACACTTATAAAACTGCTCGAGCAGAAACAGCTCAGTCAACTGTTCGGCCGTCTCAGCTTTCTCAGAACGTGTCCAGTTTGTAAGTGCATCTTTTAAGTCCCGGGCATGTTCAAGAAAGGTCGCCTCCCTAGTCTTCGTAACACCCCGAAACTTCAATCGATATGTTTCTGGTTGCAACTCGTATGCCCGTAGGACAGCTCTCTTCAATACTGGGTAGTCAATGCAAGACTCTAAAGGTAGTGCATCATAAGCCTTCAGACCCTTACCCGTAAGTCTTGAGGAGACTAGAGCTGCCCACTTCTCTTCAGGCCAATTATGCTCCCTACACTTCTTCTCAAAACGATTAAAAAATTCTGTGACTTCAGTTTCACTAAATGCCGGCACCAACTTGACTAAGTGGGACAAGGACTGTTCTCTTACTTGGCCCTCACGGCCCATCCGAATCCCTGTCGACTCTGCACGAGTCTTATCTAAATCTATTTGAGCACAATATTTCTCTGAGTCGTACCTAAGCTCAGCCTCGTGCCTCCTGGTCTCATCCTCTTGCCTCCTAACCTCAATCTCATGCCTCCTCGTCTCATTCTCCTGCTTCCTAGACTCAGCCTCAATTTTAGCAAGCTCAAGTCTAAATATCATATCTGGAGACAGGCAGGAAGAGGGAGCTGCCACTACTGAAGGAGGGGGGGCAAGAACTGGGGAACCACCATACGCACCGCCCGAGGGCACTCCAATCTTCCAATTCTCATCCCTCTGTGGGAGGGTGCTAACCTCCGGTACTTGAGTGGACGGCACTGTGGGAGTCGAGTGAGAGGGGATCTGGGGAGGAACCCCCCCAAACGCCCTCTCCTCCGAAACCCCATGTCGCCCACGCAACACCCAGGAAATCAGCTCCCCCTTGGACATCCCTCCTACATTGGATAGACCCAAAACCTTGGCTATCAGGTGCAAGCCATAAACATTCACCCCAGTCAGCCTCTCCTCCGTCACATGGTACTGCTTACTCACAAAAACTCTAGCATCCTCCTCACTGATTACTAACGGCACCTCTTCAACTGGCATCTCTCGCTCCTCGTCAATACTAGGGCACGACATACTGAAGTTCACAAAAAATTCTCAAGACAAAAGTGTTAAACTCCCTTATGTAAGCACTAATTACTAAATTAACTGGAGTCTCTTAAATGCTCTCCTAATTGCCTTACAAAAAAAAATATTCTTCAATATGCACGCTAAAGTACGAACAAACAAATGTTGTACAACTCTGCAAAAAATTATACTGTTCACAAAATCCTAAGCAAGGTCGCCATTTGTTACGACCGGGCACTCGGGTACACTAGGGCTCTTACACAGGACTCGAGTATGGCTCGCTGCCACAACGGAAACACACGATCCCAACCCCAGAGTACTGCCAGCCGAACAAAAAACGCCACTACACTCCAGAGTTCTATCTGCTATAACGGGGTATACAAGAACTCGGTACTAGCGTTTCACACAACAGACTAATAACTAGACGGGAGTTATCTAGTCTGGTCAACAATCAAACAAAGAAGAAAGTACTACAACACTAAAGAATAGTGTTGGCCGAAGCCGAAGTAATCCACCCTTGAACTAAGAACTTAAGAAGTCCTCCACCCTCTACTTCGGATCGGCACTATTACGTTACGTTAAACAATAGTCCTCGAGCATCAAGCAAGGAATCTTCTGATAAGTTAGATGCTTCTCGAATACTCATAAGAAGTAAGTATCGGATTTTGAACAGCAATTTAATGAATAACTCACTGGTAATTAAAGGCTTTAAATTGACATAAGAAGAATTATAAGAATAAGCAATAGGATATGGCAAACATTAAGAAGAAGTACTCCGACAATGCACTGGCAATAGCCTACTAAGATTGTGCTCGTGGGCCACTAATCTCTGAAGTAGCTAAGCGTGCCACACATGAAATCAATAGTGCATAAACAATAATATACATAAGGAGAAGCTTCAATACTATGCTGTATCTGCTGGTCGAGCAAAGTCTAGCTGGGATACATAAGGTTAAGAGACAATGGCTGAGCAAGCGGCTCGTAGCCTAGCGAGGTCCTTAAGACTGTGCGGCCAAATTACGTTAATTGACGGGATGCTCTCTTGAGAGATCCAGATCACTAGTATCTGGTTCTCTCCTGGCGATCCTCTCAAAGTCAAGCAAATGAGATAGCACAGTGTTGGGTGGCAGAGGCAAAAGCCCTCACTCGCAACACAGTGCTAAACTCCCACGGTACACAGTCAGAAAGACCACCTAGGCGTTCCACGTCTCCGTTGCAATTGTACTGGTTCAACCGCAACCTAGTACTCATAGGAAATCACAACTCAGAAACCCTATCCCAGTCTAGCATTGCCTAAACCAGCAGAAAACAGGAACATGAATAATCGCACACAGGGAAATGCATATACGAGTGCAACAAACATCAATCAATCCTATTCTAGTTAACCCTTCCAAAAATAGGCTATCTAACAGGCACTTATCTCGTGAGAACTCAAGCGATAATACTTTGGCTGACTAAATCTGCACCAAAGGGGTCATTGGTTAAAAAGGGACGAGAAGAGAAGAAGATAGGCTGTTCAGAGAGTAGAGAAAGTTCACATCAGTCGGAAGAATATGGATAGTTGCAAGGGATATGAGAAGTCGCTCTGCCTGATGAGTTCTAAAGAATTGTGGCGAGGACCTCTCCTTTTTATACTCGGCCCTCTAGTGAGCATATCGCCAACTACTAAGGACCGCCCACTAGCAATCGTTACGTAATATTCTCTCTCAATCTGGGATCGACAAAGGATTTCCCACGCGCTGAGAGGGAGGAGGGAGGAGGGAGGGAGGCCTACCTACCTCGTGGCGCGCTCACGGGCCGTCGTTACATAACTCTCTCTCTTCTCCTCATCATTACATATAAGTCCCACACACAATACTTATAACTAATGATATAAAATAGAACTCGTTGACTCAGATGAAAACAAAATACATATTTATAATACTTATAGTACAACGGCTCACATAAACTAAGTTAGGAAACTCTACACAGACTACAGCCAAAGTTCCTGCCCTGACGATCCTAGCGAGAGTAGGGCCTGACTGGGCGTTCTGTACAGCATGCTCATACTCGACATGCGTCACACCTCCTAGCGAGAACCTCCCACAGAGTTGAAAGAGTGACAGAGCCAAAATCAAGGGACGCTCTAACCAAAATGCCTGGACACACAGAGTTTGAAGCAATTTATATCATAGGAAGAGGGAAAGACAGATTCTGGGAGAGAGTTCCAGAGCTCAGCTGTTGAATAGAAGAAAGATTGAGAATAAAGTTTCACTCTTGGGTTGGAGAGTTGCACAGAGTAGGGGTGGGATTGTATTGCAAGATGGGCGCTATGTGGTCTACGAAGATGGGGTGGTATACACTGAGAGAGTTCTGAGAAACACTGATTATTGTAATAGTAATAGAATAGTGAGAGAGATGCAACATTGCGGCGAAGAGAAAAAGATTGCGCAGAGAATTGGTGAGTGTACGCGGGTTAATGAGACGGAAGGCTTTCTTTTCTACTTTGTCTAGAAATGCTGTGTGAGAGGAGCCTCCCCACATGTGTGAACAATACTCAGTACATGGACACACTGTGCCCATGTACAGAGCAACAAGCTGCGCAGGGGTAAAGAACCCCCTGGAGGCGGTTGAGCACACCCAGCTTCTGGGAAGCTGTTTTAGCTAGAGTGGTAATATGATCTTTCCAAGAGAGATCAGAAGCAAAAGAGACACCAAGAATATTAAGAGAAGATGAAGGGTTAATTTGCATGTTGTTGAAGAATAGGTAATTTTTCTTGAAGGAGGTGACGAGTAGACAGATATAGACCAGAAGCCCAAACCATTTATTCATGCGAAAGACGGCAAAAGGTTTGACATCATGAATATCAGGATTGACCCTCAGATATTACATTTCTACATTGCTGCCGTGGCGCAGCCACGGAGCTTTAACCCTTAAATACCCCACAGTAGGGGGGTTAAAAATTATATTTATTCATGCGAACACCGGCAAGGCTTAAAATAGTTTTAAAAGATCCGCAGGAGTCTCCTGACCAGTCAGTGGAAAATGACAGCAATTTTGGGCGGGGCTTTGCCCCCGACAGCAAGGCCCACCCCCGGGGCAAAAATGACATTTATTCATGCGAAAAGCAGCAAGGCTGGAAATGGACTAAAATTGTCCCTAGGAGTCCCCTTTACACCAAATGCACAACGACAGCAATTTTGGGCGGGTGCTTTGCCCCCAACAGCAACCCTCCCCCACCCCCGCGGCACAAATTACATTTATTCATGTGAAAAGCGGCAAGGCTAGAAATGGTCTCAAATTGTCCTCAGGAGTCTCCTGTACACTAAACACATAGCGACAGCAATGTTGGGTGGGGCTTTGCCCCCGACAGCAACCTACCTCCACCTCCTGGGCAAGAGTGACATATATTCATGCGAAAAGCGGCAAGGCTGGAAACGGTCTCAAATTGTCCTCAGTACACTAATCACACAGCGACAGCAATTTTGGGTGGGGCTCTGCCCCCGACAGCAACCCTCCCCCACCCAAGAGGCAGATGGTGCATACATTCATTCATAAAGCCGTAAATATAGAAATAGCCTAACATAACTTGATTTAGGTTTTCCATAAGGATAACAATAATAATCTCTTAACCAAGGCAACATTAAATTCAAGTAGGCCTATATAAGTAACTTTATTGAACTATAAAAGCTCACTGATGATTCCATAAATGACATGCTCAAGATACAATACTTTTCAGGGCATGTGCACACAGGAGCGTTTACCAATTATCATATCAGTGATACGATTATCAAAGATATTATTTTGGTGCCATAGACAGATATCTTTCCTGACTCGAGATTATATGTAAAATGTAAAAATGAAATGTAAATGTAGAAACATAAGAGATGTAAATGAATCTCGTTTTCCATATACCTAGCACTAAAACAACTTGCAGCATTTTCATGAACTAAAATGTGTAAAAAATTAGGCTTTATTATGCAGCTCAGGATGGTGCAGTGGTAGGAAGTGAGGATGGATCACACGTTATCGTCTTCCTCACTGTCATCACCATCATCACACCATACACTGTCTGAATCTTTGTCCTCCATGGATGCCATTTGGGCCCCATCCTCTTCATTAGCAGCACTGGTTAAAGAGCCAGGGACAGGCCTTCCAGTGAACCAATCTGGCTGGAAACCATCATCAGTGTTCATCCAGCCATAGTTGATTGGACTCTCCCCACCAGTCAGGTCAACTTAATCAGCCTTTTTCCACATTTTTGCTACAAAGTTTGACCTCTTGATGTAATTGGCAAGCGTTTTGAAACATGGGGGGAAGGGATGCACAGTTAATCTTCTTCATCCTGGCCAATGGTTCTACCTGCTTACCACCGCTTATGCGCATGAATGCCTTGTACCTAGCTTCATTGATGTCTGTAGTATTAAACCCATACAGAACACACATAGGAAGTCACAGCAGTCACGTCTACTTCTGATGTCAGGGAGCGCATACTTCTTACATGCATTTCTGCAGTATTTTCTTCCAATTGCTGAAAGTGCTTTACCTTGCCCATTCTGTTGTAAGATGATGTGAAATAACATCCTGTAAGGGCGTGCAATCCTATGAGAGCATCAGTCAGGCCAGACTGTTTCTCTTCAAGCCGACCAGCAATAAGTGAAACATTGATGTAACAGCGATGGTTTCCTGAACCATAATCCATTATGAATGACATGCCATCAGAACGACCAACGAGACCAATAAGGATGACCAGGTCATCGGTGTTGGTGGACCTTACCAAAATGGTCCCCCTTGGAATTTTCCCAGCATGGAAAGTTATGAGGGTATCAGCTTCTTCATGCTGAGCCTGTAGGTGAGTTGCTTCATCAACTTGAATCTGGCTACCACCCTCTGTCTCTGTGTTCATGAACCTTAAACACTTGCCACCGTGCGATACATATAGCATTTTCCTCCCGAAAATTGGTCCATTCCTGCATAAAAAAGTGGGCAAACTCTTCTGTGAATGCACCATTCTTCAGGATATCTGTTCTACTGTGTCGCTGTGCTTGATTTGGTCCACTGAAGACAAATGTAGGATGATTTGCTGCACCCTGAAGCTTCCGCTCGGGATCTTTAATCGAAGAGAACACATACTTATGAAGCACAAGGTTAATTTCTTCACCTCGCATGGAACATACTTTGACAAGCAGATCCCTGGCCATAGTTCCATAGGTTGACTTGCTGTGGCGAAGTAGGGTTTCATGTAGGATGTACCCACCATCAACCATGCTAGCGCTGACTGGAGGCAGAGTGACGTCGGTCACAACTATGTCCTGTCTTCCTTCAAGCCTTCTTACGCATCAAATCAACCAAGCTACAGACCAACATGGTGAAACACATACAATCGCACTGGATATATCAAAGGCATTTGATAGAGTCTGTCATCAATCCTTATTGTCGAAGATGTCACACTACGGCCTTGCATCATTAGTTCCATTAATTTCTTCTTATCTTCATAACAGAAAAATATGTGTAATGGTAGATGGCCTTTATTCTCAATTTCACTCAATAAATACTGGTGTTCCCCAGGGATCAGTTTTGGCCCCAACTCTGTTCCTCATTCATATCAATGATCTCATATCTACCACTCCTAATCCAATACATTCCTACGCAGATGACTCAACACTCCACAGTTCCTTCACATTTACCAATTCTTTCACCCAACCCGATCTTATAAATTCAAAAATAAACACTGCAATTTCTCTGAACCAGGACCTTTATAGAATTAATGAATGGGGACAAAAAAATCTAGTTTCCTTTAATGCACAGAAACCAAGTACATTCAATTTTCTAACCGACAGAATCTCACTGACTCCCATATATTTTTTAATTATGTAAATATTCCCACTTCCCCTAGTATTGACATTCTCGGTGTAACATTAACTACTAACTTGAGCTGGACAAATTATGTTAGAAGCATTGCTAAGAATGCCTCTAAAAAACTGGGACTCCTGTACAGAGTTCGAGAATTCTTCACTGACGAGCAGTTGGCCGTAATATATAAAAGTCATGTGCGTTCTCAGATGGATTACTGTTCACCTCTGTGGGGTGGAAGTGGAGTGGTTGCATTGAGGCAGTTGGACAAAATTCAAAATAAAGCTATTAGATTAATCAATAACCCTGCAATCACACAGGACCTTCCTACATTATCCATACGAAGAAACGTTGCATCCCTTGCATTATTCTACAGATATTTTCACAGCAATTGTTCCGAAGAACTTGCTTCAATTGTGCCGCCTCTCCACATCTTTCGCCGTAGAACTAGGGCAGCTGAGAGCATCCATAAATTTACACTTTCTCCTCCACAATGCAGAACTTCTGCTTATCAAAATTCATTTATCCCCAGAATTACTACTCTTTGGAATTCACTTCCCTCGAGTTGCTTTCCACAAACTTACAATCTACAACAGTTTAAATCCAGTATGTTACAAACATTTTATGAATGGAGGATGCCTTTAGGCATATGGACCTTTTTGTTTTATCTGTGTTTTTCCTTCCTCCGTTCATTGTCTCTTAAACAAAAAACAGTTTAGTGAGAGCTGCCTTGTCCATCTTATTGGGAGTTCCATCATTGTGGAAAAGAGAGAGTGGCACATCAGTGATTGGGAAAGTCAAAATATGTTGAAGGTTGAATGTGTTGCTTGTTTGACTTTTCAAGGCTAGAATTCTTGCAAACACATTTCTGACCCCTTCTGCTGCTTTCACTTTTTGTGGGCTAGATGTTCGTGCTTTGGTGTTTTCTGCTGCAAAGTTTATCATCTTTCTTCATACCACATTTCTCAGGAATCTTGAACTGTCAGCTTCACACTCACTTTCAAATTTGGATCAAAGGTCTGCTCCCTATTTCAGAGTGCCCAGAAGATAATCCTTTGTTTTTTCCTTTGTTGATTTTCCAGATGCTACATTGACTAGTTCCTGTGGTGATCTAATGTCAAATTGGTTACAGGTAGTACTAATGGCACTGGTGAGGGTTTCAATGTCAAAGTTATTAGCCTCACTCTCCATGGCCGCAACTGGTTGGCTGGCTGCTCCCCAGACTGAAGGCCAACAAGTTGTCTTAACTCTGATAGGGCCACACCACGCTGCATCAGGGTAATGGACCATCTCCTGAAGGCACTCTCAGAGTTTCTGAAAGCAGATATTCCTCTCATAGGGGATGCAGCATCCCTGTTGACGGTCTGCTCTAATGTTAGGTCAACTGCACACCTTGAGTATGACTTGTTGGTGTGTCGGATGGAGAATGCACCTGCCTGTAAAATGTCATGTGCTTTAGGGTCCATCAGTCGTAGTTTGTGCAGGAAGAGAGATCCCCATCTTGCATAATGTGGCCAATTTAGTGTAAAGAAGATCTCAATAACATCTGGAAGGACTTGAATGTACCCCTTTACAATGTTAGTACGTACAGTTCTCTGCAACTCCCAGTAGACTTGATTGATTAGGTACACATAGATTGCCCAGTAGGCTGCTGTGCTTCCTTGTTGGCCATCCATCACGTTATGGAAAAATGTATCATATCTCTCCCACAGGTGTTTGAAGAGAGCACCTTTAGCACCTTTCTGAATATCTTGTAAATCATCAGAGGAGTTGGACATCATTTCTTGCAAAAATAATGCCTCTTCGTCGGTCAAGGTTTCCTTGTATTTGGCAAGCAATTCTTGTTCCATCACTGTTGCTACAATTTGATGGATCCTGGTACAACGATTGTAGAACTTGCCTTTCAGGAAACCTGTAAGTGATCCAGTGGCCAAGACTCCAGCTTTAGTTAGAAGGTATTCAATTCCAGAATCTGCAATGAATGTCCCAATGGCTCCTGGTTCATCTCCTGTGCAACCTTCACTGCTCGAACCATAGTCTCCTGCACAACATAATTTCTCATTGGAGGTTGAGAGATAGGGTCCATATATGCAATGGCAGTTTTAGGGATTAACAAATCTTGAGAAGAACCCATTGAATAGTGGTAATTTCTGATCTATAGACTGGAGCAACCATATGAAGTCAAGGCCACTCTGCTGGGGTCGTCTGATCTGTTCAGCCTCCGTATGTGGAACCAATGTAAATTTGGCAAGTTTTAGGGATGTGCAGAAAGGTGGTATTGCTTCATAGCACCATCAAATCATCGTCTTGGCCGGCCACGGAAGTTTCCTGCTGTGTCAATATGGAGCATTTGTGGGCAAGACTCAGATGGACGTTCATTTTAGTGATTCCAACTGTAGAATGTAGTGTGAAAGAGTCGATATCGGCTAGATTTTTACCGATCCCCCCGGAATAGGGTTGCTGTCGGGGGCTCAGCCCCACCCAAAATTCCTGTCACTTGCCATTTAGTGTAGAAGTGACTCCTGAGGACAATTTGAGACCATTTCCAGTCTTGCTGCTTTTCGGATGAATAAGTGTCCTTCTTGCCATGGGGGTGGAGGTAGGTTGTTGTCGGGGGCAAAGCCCCACCCAAAATTGCTGTCGCTGTGCGTTTAGTGTACAGAGGACTCCTGAGGACAATTTGAAACCATTTCCAGGCTTGCCGCTTTTCGCATGAATAAATGTCATTCGTGCCTCGGGGGTGGGGAAGGGTTGCTGTCGGGGGCAAAGCCCTGCCCAAAATTGCTGTTGTTGTGCATTTGGTGTAAAGGGGACTCCTACGGACAATTTTAGACCATTTCCAGCCATGCCACTTTTCGCATGAATAAATGTAATATTTGCCCCGGGAGTGGGCCTTGCTGTAGGGGGCAAAGCCCCGCCCAAAACTGATGTCGTTTTCCATTTACTGGTCAGGAGACTCATGCGGATCTTTTAAAACTATTTTAAGCCTTGCCGGTGTTCGCATGAATAAATGTAATTTTTAACCCCCCTACTGTGAGGTATTTAAGGGTTAACCCCTTATTGGTGGTGCTCGACTTAAGTCGTGCACCAATTTGCAGCAAGTTAGGAGCATTATTAAAGCTTTTAAAGGGTTAAAATCGAGTGCAAATGGCCGGGAGCGAAGCGGGCCCGACAGCCGACTCTCAGGGCTTACCGCCGCCCATTAACTCATGTTCCCTGTGTTCTCGAGAGGCCGGCAGTGTAGCCAGTAGTGAGCATAGCGGGGAAAAATATACCGCTATACGCTAAACTCCCATGTTCGTGGCACCACTGCAAGAGAACCACGAGTGCTACGTAGCTCGTTCTGGTCTCATTTTGAAGCTTTTAGCGCCTAGTTTTTTGCTGAATACATTTCTTTTCATGCAGATACTTTATTGATCATTCAGGAGGGCCTGAATATGCCCAAAGGATCCCAAAACACCCCGCTAGACAAGGGTTAAAGCCCCGGCTGCGGCCACGGCAGCAATGTAGAAATGTAATATCTGAGGGTCAATCCTGATATTCAAACCTTTTGCTGTCTTTCACATGAATAAACGGTCTGGGCTCTCACTCTAATTGAGAAATAGAGTTTTGGAAGCATTGAAAGTAACAAGGTTTTCTCTGCCCCAATTACAGATAGTAGAGAGATCAGAAGATAGGTGTTTTATGGCCTCTTTACGTGAGTTTTGGAGTTCCTGCTGTGAATAATTTTGTGGAAGGTTAGTTGAGTAGGGCGACCCTTAATTAACCCTTCCTACCCGGGCTGTCTTACCCAATGACGGTCGCCCCTACCCGGGCGAAATGGCTGAAAAACGTCTAGGCCTAGGCTACCGTATTTATGTTTATTTTCACTGCTAGAACTTTCCCACTCATCTATAATTGTAGTGCGGTTTTCAATCTGTATTTTGGCATTGAGTAGAGCTCTGTAAGTCAACTGGTTCAGTTGTGATGACGATTTCAGTGGAGCCAATATTGCAGAGATGTTGCCAATATGGGGGCTTTTCAGACACTAATTTCGTCTGACGTCAGAACAATAACATTGAAGAGTCTTCTCTTCGGCTCGCTTGGTGTAGTGACTAGCGTCTCGGACTTCCACCCAGAAGGCCCGGGTTCGCGCCCACGCTCGGCGCATTAAAGATTTTTCACAAGCACTGAGTCGTTACCATCCCTCATGAGCAAAGGGATGGGGTAGTAGTACAGGACCCCAATGGAAATACGCCTAATCGGCCTTATTGAGCTATCCTTAGCTAGCTTAGCATGCGCTAGCTTTAAGAACTATTATTATTATTATTATTCTCCTTGTTTTCGGAGGTGCGGTGACGCAACGCTTGGGTTTGTTGACATACGTCGTACGCACAGCGTTCGGACCAAGCTTAATTAGGCTATTAAGCTGCTGCCTTAAGTAAGGCATACCGGGTAGCGGCCCTTCTTTCGAGCTGTCCTTACCTAAGGCAGACCGGGTAGGAAGGGTTAAGGAAGCCATACTGGCGGTCTGAGAGTAGGTTATGGGAAGATAAATGCTTAAGAATTTTTGAGGCAAGAATAGTTTTAAAATTTTTAGAGATGCAAGAAATAATAGCAATTTGACGATAGTTGGAGGGTTGAGAGCGGTCACCCTTCTTTGGGACAGGTTGAATGAGAGCAAACTTTTAGCAAAGAAGGAAAGACGTTAGAGGAGAGACAGAGACGGAAGGGTTTGCCAAGGCAGGCAGTCAGCATAGAAGCACAGTTTTATATTACAATAGGAGGAACACCGTCCGGTCCATTATGACTTCTTAGTAATTAGCCCAGAGATGGTGGAAAGTACATCCTTGGAAGAGATGATTTTAGGAATAAGTAGGAGAGAGGGGGGTGAAGAGGGAGAAATAGCACCGGAATTATCCAAAGTGGAGTTTTTAGCTAAAGAGTTAGCGAAGAGTTCAGCTTTGTCAGAGGAAGAAGTGACGGTCGTGCCGTCGGAGTGGAGAAGAGGAGGGAAAGACGAAGAAGAAAAATTGTTGGAGAGGTTTTTGGCTAGATGCCAGAAAGCTTGGGAAGAGCAAGAGTTGGATAGTTTAGTGCATTTATTATTTATGAAAGAATGTTTGACGAGGCGAAGAACAGATTTAGCTTGATTCCGGGCAGAAACATAGGAAGTTTGAGATTCTTTAGTTTGAAGGCGACGGTATCGTTTGAATGCTTCCTCATTGTGGACAGCAGTAGAAAATGTTTGAGTAAACAAAAAATTGTTTTGTATAAGACTGAGAGAAGAACATGGAATGCATGCTTCCATGCCCGAGAGGATTATCTCGGTAATGCGTTCAGCACTCTTCTAGGATCTCCGGCCATGGAAGCAGAAGTCATTCCATGGGAAATTAGAAAAAGTACTGCCAAAGAGACTCCCAGCCTGCAGCACCAAAGTACCACAAGCGCCGACGGCCGAGAGGATCAGGTGGCTGTACCAGAGAGATATGATAGGTGACATTTTATTTTTTCTACCGAATAATGTAGGCAATTATCCTGAAGGTGGGTTTTGGGGGTATTTATTTAAGCTTGATAGAGGTCTAGGGAGGAAACTAAAAACCTCCCTTTATACAGGGACATTGTTGCAGGTGATGGGTGCGGACTCTCGTATACTGTAAAATCATAATAATAAATACAACTCCTGCTTACTGAGTCAAAGTGTGCTCCCTCCCCGTCTTTCAGATAGTGTTGGTAGCGTGAGAAGGGCACAGGGAAGAAGTAGTGATGCGGGTAAACAGTGACGTTGTTGCAGGTGATGGGTGCGGACTCTCGTATCCTGTCCACTGATAAGGTCCCCCTGATGTAGTCCTGGTCATCACCGCCGCCGCACGCCGCCACCATCACCCGGGTTATTGACTGGGGCCCCATACTGCCCCACACTCCAACCTGGGGGCCAAGGTTAGATTTGAAGATTAAGCCTATGAAGCAGTTTGACAGTTTATACTGGCTATCATTAGAAGATTGTTTACAGCTTAGGAATGATCTGTGGAAATTTACCTAAAAAGCACGAAAAAAGCCTAGGATTTAGCCTCCCCTGCAGCAAATTAATGGCCAAAAAGGTCACCATTGCAAAAGTTATTGTAGTATATAATTATCATTATGCTGGTATCACACCAATTCATCCCACTGTGAACGTTATTATGTGGATATACTGTGGGCATGGTCGGGAGTTGCAGGTTGGCAAAAAATAGGCAGCCGCACACCTTTATTTGGTTCGATGCGGGCAGGTGGAGGGAAGGGAGGAATTATGTAATAACCCTCATATCTCCTTTATAAAGCAATATTATTGCACCACAAGACATATGTGAAGACTAAGGACCCACATTTATGTGTAAGGAATGAATAAAGCACTTACATGTACAAAATTAGGTATACACAAGTTGGGACGAGAGATAGTGGAGGGATGGAGGAAGATATTTGCCTTCCCTGCCTCCTCCAGTGAATTACTTGCCGCTGCATGCAACCTTACGCTCAGTACAGGGAACCCAGTTCCCTCCCTCGCTCAAGTATCTTATAGGTATACTATACAGGATAAATCTGGGAATGAGGGACTGTCCCAGAGCCCTACCACTGCCTATACGATAATAAAGATGTGTGAGTGTGTGTGTGTGAGGTGTAAGTGAATTATGATGTGTGGTAGCAATAGTTGCCATGTTGCCCTATTCCTGATCCAATTTGTAGCCGCCTAAGCCTGGTGGCGCGGTTTGTCTAAGCGTTTCAATATCTCGCTTCCAAAAGGCTTATTGCCGTTGCCTAGAAGAACCTTCTGGAAGGCTTATCACGCTCCTTTGGTTAAATGAGGGCAAGAATGTAGTTACCGGGTGTACCGCCCGTCTTGTTTACACTACGCGGACGCTCACCATCATGTTCCCGTCTATTTTGAGTGCCACTGGATACAAAAATACATTACCCTAACCAAACAACCTAACCTAGTATTACTCCTTCATGTAAACAACAAGCAAACACTCTCATCAATCACTTCTCACATGTCAGCCACCTAAAACCTCACAAAGACGACCGACGTGTCATCCAACGTAAGAGACAATTCCCCACAGACCCTGACTATACACCCTTCACCAATCACCAGACAAAGCATATCATCAACAATCTCAAGCACTCACCCGCCTGTGACCAAGACAACATAAGCAACATACACCTCAGACACCTTTGGACCACAAGGCATACAAACACTCACTAACATATCAAACTACAGCTATTCACACAACACAATACCAGACATTTGGAAGCATGGTATCATCATCACATTCCCCAAACCCAACAAAGACCCCACGCTACCCTCCTCGCACCGCCCCATCACACTCCTTTGCTCCCCCTCCAAAGTCATGGAACGCCTAGTATTACAACTAATTACACCCGACCTACCCCTAGCTCCAACACAACATGGCTTTAGGCCACTGCACTCCACAAACACTCTTCTCACAGACCTTACACAAAGAGCTTTTGACGGCATCAACTCAGCTAGACCACCACACAGATCACTATTAGCCACACTCGACATTAGTAAAGCCTTCGATGCCATCCCCCGCTACAACCTAACAAACAAAATCTACAACACAAACATGCACAACAACACAAAAAGGTGGCTAGCCAACTTCCTAGCAGGCAGATGTGCACACGTATCTTTTGCCGGTCAGTCATCTAAAATCAGAAACTTTCCAAACGGAGTCCCACAAGGATCCGTCCTATCGCCCGCACTCTTCAATCTGTACATGCACGATATAACTACACCCAATACTCCCCAAATAAACTTAGCCTCCTATGCAGATGACATAACACTGTGACGTTGACCACTCCGTTAGAACCGCATGGCTTGTCCTACAGTGACTCACTAGGATCGCCAGGGCAGTGGATGGGGCTACAGTTTATGTATTAGAGTGTGCTTTATTTCATATGAAAGCTTGTGTCATGGGCAGTCCAGAAAGGCTCTTTGTTTTCGCCCATGTCAAGGCTTTATATATTTAATTGTAAAGTATATGTTTTATCATTAACTAGTAATGATAGGATCTGGGAGAGAGAGAGGGAGTAGAACAGAGTGAGAGGGGGCGCGCAGTGTTTTTTGTCCCGCTCGATGACGTCACGGCTGGCTGCCTCGCGAGGATTGGTGGAGGGAGGTCCTTACCATGCTGCAAGCTTTGTTAGTGGTTAGTCGACTTGTAACCGCCTTTTTCCCACACGGCTCGAGCTAGTGCGAGTATATATACAGTTCCTCGCCACTCTCTCCCTCAGATCTGGTTTCTAGAACACACCCATCTTTTTTCCCTTGCTATCTATCCCCGCTCCGTACCTGAGAATCTTTTCCTCTGCCTATCTCTCTCATTTTCCATATCTTTCACCACCTTTTATTAATATTATACCCCCTCTGGTTAACTCTGCAAAATCAGCTTCATGCTGGCCAGTTGTATTGTGTGTTAAGGTCTGATATAGCCTGTGTATGTTAGTTGTTAAGATAAGTGGATCACGAAGCATTGGTTGGCTTTCATATTGCCGCTTCCTATAATTATTAGTGTTCTGCTGGATTAGATAATGCTAGACTAGGAGTCTGATATTATAGGTATTGTTTCCTATGAGTGCTGGCTTCAGTTAAAAGTGGCACGACATACCTGAGAACTGGAGTTGATTGAGTAAATTCTAGTCTGTGTGCCATTGAGAGTAGAGCATGCACGAATGAGGGTTTTTTGCCTATACTATTCTGCACTGTTCTGGTCTCGATTGTTTGTCTTTGAGGTACGCCAGGAGAACGCTTAATACTTCGGTATTAAGGTTTCTCAAGAGAGCTACCCTTCATTATAACGTAATATTTGACGCACAGACTTGAGATTTGCACTAGGCTATGCAGCATGCCATGCGCACCAGTATCTCGTATCATTGACTCTAGCTAGACTTTATCAGTCACAGTAGACATTAAGTATATTAACCTAATTACTCTTTTTTATGCATACCCATTTATGATTACACAAGCATTTCGTAGCCTAGTTTGATGTATTGAGACACAAATGACTTAGGCTCTTTTTGTTGATAGGAATACTGCATTGTCGTGGCGATTATTATTAGTGTTGTAGTGTTTAGGATATTCTTGGCTCCGACGGCATTATATATTCTGCCTTTTTGTGTGCATAGCCTGCACGAGCATTGTTCCACTGCCTGCCTTTTTGGGTTCCATTTCCGATACGAGCATCTTTATAGCATCTAACATTTAAAGAAGATTCCTTGTTAGTGTTGAAGGACTTTAGTGCACTTTCTTTCATGCAGGAGTGCCTGACATTTATTGATTAAAGTAACGTAAGCTGTAACTTCCCTTACCACCTTACTTTGCATACCATAACCAAGCACCTTCGGTTATAGGTAGTAATAGGCTGTTTTCACATAACATTAAGCCTAGAGTAGACGCACATTTATTGAGAGTTTGATAGCCTATTATTGCATATAGAACTCTGTAGATTATTTGTGTTCTTTGTTCACTGGGAATATACTTCAGAGGTTGGAGCTAGCGCTTTCCGTTGTAACATTTATGCCATTACTAGTCCAATGAATAAGAGCCCTGATATATTTGAACCCCAGTCGTAACAAATGGCGACCTTACCTAGGATTTGGTGAACCTACATTTATTAGCAGGGAACATTTGTTGTTTTGGAGAATATTTTGCGGGGATCAGCAAGAATAATTTTTTTTTTTGCAACATAGTATAGCCCTTGAGTATTTCCAAGAATTTTTGTGTGTATATCGAGGTATAAGAGTTTCGGGTGCTTCTTTTCTGAATATTGTGGTGAGAAATTTTTGTGTGCATCATGTCTTATACCGGATCAGAGGAGAATGGAGACACAGTACGTAATGTCGAGACTGAGGAACAGCAGTATGATGAAAGGGTTAATCGGGTGAACTGTGAGGAGGATGCTAGGATATTTTTGCAATGGCCTGTTACTGCCGAGCGGTTGGAGGGTATGGATCGGTACGGTCTTCAATGCCTGGCCACAGCTATCGGTCATGCGGTTACTAGCAGCATGACCAAGGATAACTTGATAACGTGTGTACTGGGCAGGGTGACTGGTGAGCGAGATGGGTTGAGTGCTCAGAGCCCTTCGGCCATGCTTCCCCTACACTCGACTCCCAGCCATCCCAGTAGTTTGCCGACCCCGGGTACGCTTCCGCAGTTGGGTGGTGACTGGCAGGGTGGGTTGCCCCTGGGGGGACCACCGGTAATTTCAAACATTGTAGCACCTTCACCTCCTCAAGGGTTATCTCCAGAATTATTGTTTAAGCTCGAATTAGCTAAGATCGAAGAGAGAAAATGCCAGCTTCAGCTTCAGCAGCAACAAAGGGCAGGTGAGCTTCAGCAGCAATTAGAATTAGCCAAGATAGAAGAGAGAGCCAAGCTAGCAAAAATCCAAGCTGATTTGGAGTCGACTAGGTACTGTGCCGACATGGATGTAGAGAAGTCGCGAGTAGAGGCAACGGGACAGCGACTTAGGGCTGGTAACCGTGTTCATGATCAATCTCTCTCGCACTTATTGAAACTGGTTCCGGTGTTTGATGAGAGTGGTGTAACAGAATTTTTCACACGCTTTGAGAAGAAGTGCCAGGAACACCAGTGGCCAGAGAATAAATGGGCAGCACTTGTATCCTCTAGATTAATAGGCAAGGGTCTTAAAGCCTACGATGCGTTACCTTTGGAGTTATGTATTTTGTATGAGGATCTCAAGGAGGCTGTCCTGAGGGCTTACGAATTGCAACCAGAAACGTACCGTTTGAAGTTCCGGGGTGTAACTAAGGGAAGAGATAGCACCTTTTTGGAACACGCCCGGGACTTGTCCGATGCTATGGGGAACTGGCTCCGATCTGAGAGGGTCACAACATTTGATGAAATTAAGCAGTTAATGATGTTGGAGCAGTTCTTTAAGAGCACGGGCGGTGATCTAACTTTGAACTTGAAGGAGAAAAACCCAAGAACTCTAGTCGAAGCAGCAGAAATGGCTGATCGACGGCTGTCGTTGATTCGGGGTTGCGGGTCCTCACAGAAGTACGATGTAAGTGCTAAGGACCGTTATCCTCCCCCTCCCTGTAACAATGACACATTTAAACAGAAGAGCCATGAAACTAAAACTGAATCCAAACCTTACACCACACCGTATGTGAAAAGTCAGGGGCCTTTTACATCACAGTATAAGCCGAAACCAAAATTTATGTGTTTTAGTTGCCACCAGGAGGGTCATAAGGCAAATGAGTGCCCTAGTCGACCTCCTCCGGCAGCCGTGTCTTTTGCTCACGGCATTGGAGTGTTCAAGAGGACATCGGAGTTTGTTAGAGGCATTTCTTCCGAGGTAAATACACTGCCAGTGCAGAAGGATCCGGAAGGCTTATTCCCTGTCCGTGATGCCTTTAGTGACCACAGGGGACTCGGTTGTGTGGAGTGGGGGGGTAGAAGACATGAGGTGAGAATTTTGCGTGACACTGGGGCATCGCAAACACTGTTGAGAAATTGCACTGGTAAACCTGTCAATACGGCGCGGGTGGTTGTGGTTCAGGGAGTTAATGCGACAAGGTCATACCCGCTTGTGAGAATGAAGGTGGAAGTTGATGGTGTGACTCGTGACCTGGATGTGGGAATTGTGGAGAAGTTGCCTGTTGGGGGCGTCGACCTCCTTCTCGGCAACGACTTTGCGGGACCTACTTCTGAGGCTCCACCCTTGGTCGTTGCCGAGAAGCTGGCCGACGTGAGTAGGGAGGAGCAGGAGTGGGTTGAGAAGTGTCCGGGACAGCCTATGGCGTGTGTTGTCACCGGAGATTCTGCATCCAGGGAGTCACATTCTGGTCAACAATCTTTAGATCAGCGGAGGAAGGGTACCGAGAAGGGGTTGAAAGTTGATGCGGTTGAGAGTTTAGTATCAGCGGACATTCTCGGGGACTCAGTATTAGGACCAAATATCGAGTCTGAAGAAGACCCAGTAACTGTTCCTGAAGGGGCAGTGGATGGGCTTAAAAAGACGATGGGACAGCAACGGTACGCAGAGAGAGAGCAACGGGAGGCCAAATTTAATGTAGGAGGGGGGCATGAGTTGTTTCGCAAACACTTGGATAGGCTTGCTCCTTCGGACATTCGTAAGTTGCAATTGGAAGACCCGGAGGTTCTTGAATGTGGTACCGGTGCTGTCGAGTTGAAGGAGGACAGTGTTGCACAGTCGAGAGATGTAGCAACGAGGTACCCTGACGCGTACCCTATGAGAAATGGGTCAGCAAAGACGGTGGTCCGAGGCTTGCTAGTGTATTTTTCCCGGTATGGTTACCCGCAGGAGATTCATGTTGTTTTGTTTGCTGCACGGGAGGTACCTGGGGAAAGTTTGGGATTCAGCCCTAATGAGCTCGTCTTTGGACACCGTGTCAGAGGGCCTCTCCATATGATTGAAGAAGTATGGGAGGGCGCAGAAAAACCTTGTTCTATGCTCAAGTGTGTCCTCAACAGTCGAGAACGGATGTTGCGCAGTCTGGAGTTGGCTGGCCGTAATTTGACTAGCTCTCAGGCGCTCAGGAAGGACAGGTACGACCTCAAGGTTGAACTCAGGGAGTTTCACGTGGGTCAGGAGGTGTTGATTCTACTGCCCCTTGTAGGTCACCCCTTATCCGCGAAGTACGCTGGTCTTTATAGGGTGGTGGAGGAGCTATCGGACCTGGTTTACTTGGTAGCCACTCCAGACAGACGGAAGCGCAATCAGTTATGTCATGTTAATCCCATGAAGGAGTATGGGAGGCACCCCCCTGAGCCTCTCACTGTGCCTGTGATGACGTTTAGCAGTCAAGGTGGAGAAGGAGAACGGGACAGTCAAGCTCAGGTGGAGGATAACTGGAAGGATAAGAAGTTCAATTGGGCGCCTGAGTGTGAGAAGGTGTTTAGAGAAGTAAAACACCTGTTGTGCACTCACCCGATCCTCAGGGCCCCTGACTTTAGCCTACCTTCCCAACTAGCAACGGAGGCTAGTGGTGTGGGGGCTGGTGCCGTCCTTGTGGAAAAGGACGATGATGGGCTGGAGCATCCTGTTAGTTTCTGCTCGGAGAAGTACAATTCGGCCCAGGGGAGCTGCTCTGTTGTCGAGGAGGAGCTGCTGGCGGTTGTACTTGCTCTGAGGCATTTCGAAGTCTGTGTTCCAGCCTATGGTCCGGTCGTTGTAGTTTACCCAGATCATCACCCTCTCAAGTTCTTGGACCAGTTTCACAATCGGAATATGAGGCTGACCAGGTGGTCACTAAGGTTATTGGTATATAACCTGGACATACGCCATATTGCCGGTTGTGACAACGTGGTTGCAGATGGTCGTTCAAGTTTTTTTTTTTTTTTTTTTTTTTCTATATTCCAAGTTACTCCCTCTCGGGCATAGGCTGAGAGCCTGGACATTCACAGCTGTACAATGAGCAGTGAAGCCCGTGAGGTCTTGTTCCAGTCTAGGGAGTGAGGCATGTGAAGCACGTAGAGTACAACGAGCACCTGCCATCTTGCCTTCACATGAGGCACGGTGCTCACTCATGGTCCGAAGCGACCCCATCTCGGAAGCCACCTCGTTCCCGTGCTTCACTGTCTCACCCCCTACACTCGGACTTTCACTCTTACACACACACACAACGCCACCTGTTGAGCAGCTAACTCACCTGGGTATATGATCCTGGGTAGATTGACACACGGGTAGCCTCCTGCTTTAGTTTGAATAGTATTTTGCGCTTGGTGCTTGTTGGCTCGCGGTTGTAGCCCAGCGTATTGGGTTGTAAAGCAGGTGTTGAGCGTTTGGTATAGAAGAAAAAACTAGGCTTGCCCCTATAGTGCAGCCGAAATACACAAATTAAAAACAAAAAAATCAAATAAAAAACTTTCTTTGATAGTTGAATTTTTTTCAGTATGTTATAGCAGTAATTCTGAGTTGCACTCCTCTCAGAATGCTGGGCTAGAGAAGCTCGCTCTTGAGGAGCATAACTACATATAATTTAACCTATTGTGTTGGGAGGGTTATAATTTAAAACAAAAATTTGTTGAAGAACTGTGCCAGATATTTTACTGCCGCTGGGTGATGGGAAGTGGAGATATAGCATGGGTTCTAACCATCAGATTTTTGTGAGCCTTGGGGCCTCTGAGAAAAATCTTGGGGGGGTGTGACGTTGACCACTCCGTTAGAACCGCATGGCTTGTCCTACAGTGACTCACTAGGATCGCCAGGGCAGTGGATGGGGCTACAGTTTATGTATTAGAGTGTGCTTTATTTCATATGAAAGCTCGTGTCATGGGCAGTCCAGAAAGGCTCTTGGTTTTCGCCCATGTCAAGGCTTTATATATTTAATTGTAAAGTATATGTTTTATCATTAACTAGTAATGATAGGATCTGGGAGAGAGAGAGGGAGTAGAACAGAGTGAGAGGGGGCGCGCAGTGTTTTTTGTCCCGCTCGATGACGTCACGGCTGGCTGCCTCGCGGGGGTTGGTGGAGGGAGGTCCTTACCATGCTGCAAGCTTTGTTAGTGGTTAGTCGACTTGTAACCGCCTTTTTCCCACGCGGCTCGAGCTAGTGCGAGTATATATACAGTTCCTCGCCACTCTCTCCCTCAGATCTGGTTTCTAGAACACACCCATCTTTTTTCCCTTGCTATCTATCCCCGCTCCGTACCTGAGAATCTTTTCCTCTGCCTATCTCTCTCATTTTCCATATCTTTCACCACCTTTTATTAATATTATACCCCCTCTGGTTAACTCTGCAAAATCAGCTTCATGCTGGCCAGTTGTATTGTGTGTTAAGGTCTGATATAGCCTGTGTATGTTAGTTGTTAAGATAAGTGGATCACGAAGCATTGGTTGGCTTTCATATTGCCGCTTCCTTTAATTATTAGTGTTCTGCTGGATTAGATAATGCTAGACTAGGAGTCTGATATAAAAGGTATTGTTTCCTATGAGTGCTGGCTTCAGTTAAAAGCGGCACGACATACCTGAGAACTGGAGTTGATTGAGTAAATTCTAGTCTGTGTGCCATTGAGAGTAGAGCATGCACAAATGAGGGCTTTTTGCCTATACCATTCTGCACTGTTCTGGTCTCGATTGTTTGTCTTTGAGGTACGCCAGGAGAACGCTTAATACTTCGGTATTAAGGTTTCTCAAGAGACCTACCCTTCATTATAACGTAATATTTGACGCACAGACTTGAGATTTGCACTAGGCTATGCAGCATGCACCAGTATCTCGTATCATTGACTCTAGCTAGACTTTATCAGTCACAGTAGACATTAAGTATATTAACCTAATTACTCTTTTTATGCATACCCATTTATGATTACACAAGCATTTCGTAGCCTAGTTTGATGTATTGAGACACAAACGACTTAGGCTCTTTTTGTTGATAGGAATACTGCATTGTCGTGGCGATTATTATTAGTGTTGTAGTGTTTAGGATATTCTTGGCTCCGACGGCATTATATATTCTGCCTATTTGTGTGCATAGCCTGCACGAGCATTGTTCCACTGCCTGCCTTTTTGGGTTCCATTTCCGATACGAGCATCTTTATAGCATCTAACATTTAAAGAAGATTCCTTGTTAGTGTTGAAGGACTTTAGTGCACTTTCTTTCATGCAGGAGTGCCTGACATTTATTGATTAAAGTAACGTAAGCTGTAACTTCCCTTACCACCTTACTTTGCATACCATAACCAAGCACCTTCGGTTATAGGTAGTAATAGGCTGTTTTCACATAACATTAAGCCTAGAGTAGACGCACATTTATTGAGAGTTTGATAGCCTATTATTGCATATAGAACTCTGTAGAGTATTTGTGTTCTTTGTTCACTGGGAATATACTTCAGAGGTTGGAGCTAGCGCTTTCCGTTGTAACATTTATGCCATTACTAGTCCAATGAATAAGAGCCCTGATATATTTGAACCCCAGTCGTAACAACACTCACATGCACACACCATGACCCAAGAAGAGCAACAGATCTCCTTCAACCCTATCTCAACACACTACATGGCTGGTGCACTACAAACAGACTTAATCTAGCCCCAGCCAAATCCACCGCAACCCTGCTCACAAGCTGGACAGGTGAACACGAATACATCCCTCAACTCACCATAAACAACACACCCCTAACACATACACACACACCCAAAATCCTAGGAGTGACATATGATACTCATATGACATTCAAACAGCACACCACAAACATTAAAAAGAAACTGACACCCAGACTTAACGCCCTCAGGTCACTTGCTCACACAAAATTTGGACACAACAAAGAAACTACCACCACAGTATATAAACAATACATAAGATCAGTAATGGAATACGCAAGCCCAGCCTGGGCTTCTAACCTAGCTGAAACACATCATAAGACCTTACAGACTATTCAAAACAAAGCCCTGAAGATCATTACAGGCTGCACAGCTACTACACCCACAGATCATCTACATCAAGAAACAAAAATCCTCAAAGTCAAAGACCATCTGGACATGAGAGGCACTCAATTCCTGGCAGCAGCCTCCACGAACCAAGACCACCCACTAAACTACATGGCAACACACCCACAGACACCAAGAAATATCAAAACAACACCCAGCACACGGTATCACACACAATTATTGTCCTCTCTCCCTCCCTGCCCACCCCGAACCAATTTCCAGAAGCACATCCATACTCATATCTCTCGCCAATCCATCCACTCACTCAGAGACAACACGCAGCTGCATGCACGACCTCCCGAAATCCATCCTTCCGAATCCTCCCTCCCTCGCGAGGACAGAGTCCACCTGGCCAGGCTGAGATGCGGACACCATCCAGCTCTCCTGAGCTATCAGAAGAGACTGGATGACTCCGTTGTCGACGCCTGCCCGGGATGTAACACAGCACCCCATACCATTGAACACATCATAGAAGACTGCATTTCACACAACCACTTGCGCCAACAACACAACCTACACTCAATGAGAGCTCTGTGGGAAAGCCCGATCATGGCCATGGCCTTCCTCAGGGACTCGGGGCTGTTCGGCCAGGCAGCTTAGGGAACAACAACAACAAAAACAACCTAGTATTATAGATTTATAAGTATTTATTATATTATAAGTATTTATAGATGATTTATGTTGTATGTCGGTAGTGGTACACCCGGTAACTACATCCATCCCTAAATGAGTATATATTATCTCAATTAACGCAAACAAAATGCCATTTATGTTTTTTTAAAGTGTTGCACAATAGCACATGTGAATAAATTACCTTCAATTCTGACAGAACTCATTATATTTACCAAATAAAGCAATAATACTGCTCCATGTGAATATATTTTGCTTGTATAATGTACATGTTCCCGAATTTGAATCTTCTCTCAAAAGGCTCAGCCTTATTTTTTGGTATTATTATTATATATTTTTGTTTTTAACAAATAATTTGTAAGCAAAATTGTATTGTATACTAAAAAAAAAAATCAATTCTGAATTCTGAGCTTGCACCGGGCCACAAGCAGACAAATAAGTGTCGTGGAAATCCGGAGGTAGAACCCTGAGCAACACTGAAACTGTCTGGGTGTGTCATTCACAACCTGGAATAAGACCTCCTGACTTCACTGTGTTCAGTGGTTGAATCTACATGCTCCATTAGTTACAAGTTGGGATATAGATGAAATTATAATGTAGTAAATTGATCACCTGCGAATTTCAGGCTATAAGGAAGTTGGAGGTGTAGACATCGATAGTAAATAGAAATGCAATAATTATGTAGGTTTCTGACGCCTAAAGCGTATGTTGAATTAGGTGTATGTATTGAAAAATGTACTACAACCCTATTTTAGCAAGTAAACCTGTTGAATATCGGTTTCTACAGGTCCAACTTCCTTATAGAACGAAACTAGCAATTAGTAAATTGGTCTGACCTTGAAATTCTCTGTCATATCAGTCATGAGCGTGTGGAGCATCGGGTGGTGATGGGTGAAGCTGTAGAGAGCGTTACCCATGGCCTTGTCTGTAGCGAACCCTACAGCGTTACCGGGGAGGGTGAAGGGGTTAATGCTGATGACGTCCGTATCAGCATACACTCCGCCCCAGTGCCACAACACAGTCACCCTCAGCATGTCCGCAAGGTTCTCCACGGGCCAGGCTTCAAACAAATGAGGAGTTATTATCATTATTATTATTATTATTTGTATTATTATTATTATTATTATTATTATCATTAGATTGGACATCCAATCTTTAGTTAAAAAACAAGCCAAGCAAAATAAATAAAACCAGAGAAGACACAAATAAACATGATAGTTTAATAAAACGTGCGTAGCTGTATGGTGCATATCAAGATAGTACAGGCACAATTGTCATTTCAAATAAATTTCACTTTAAGACAGACATTTTGCGCCATATTATGTCTGTGTATTTCTGTGCATATTTCGGTGTGTGTGTATGTGTGTGTCAGTGTGTTTGTGTGTGTGAGTGTCAGTGAGTGCCTGTTTGTGTAAATATGTGAGTGTGGGGTCATCGAGTGTCTGTATGTGTATATGCATACCTTGTGTGTGTGTGTGTGTCGGTATGGAAGAGCGTGTGTTTGTTATTGTGTGTGAGGGTGTCGGTGTGATTGTGTGTGTGTGTGTCGGTGTGATTGTGTGCGTGTGTGTGTGTGTGTGTGTGTGTTTGTGTTGGTGATTGTGTGAGTAGCTTTGTGTGTGCTATTCTCCCTTTATTGATGTGTATGTTGTGGTTGTTTACATAATGTATTAACTTATAGTCGTGTGTTTTGAGTTCCATAAACAAAATCTCTAACTATTCTTTACATTTCACTATAATATTGTTGTATCTTAATTGATTTTTGTGATGTTTTAGCGCCTGAATGTTTTTACGGATATGTTGATAAATTGTGTTCGATATTTCTCTTAAATTTACTATTTTATTGTTGGTTGAGCCTGGGAAACCCTCTATCCAGTGTAATAAGTCTCCTCATACATGCTTCTCGACAATAGGATACAGCCACATATCGCCTCCCAAAAGAAAACTGAGTCCTCACTGCCTTCTGACTGCCTCCCTCCCTCCTCCCGCTATAATACGATCGCTAAGGTCAGGCTGTATCTCCCGATTATTTCACACATTACCAAAAATATCGGGGATGTTCACGGAAAAACAGGACTGCACCCTATCACTTAACCCCTTCTGTACTGGCGACGTCTTTTTAATTTTATTCTAGCTATATTTAGACGATTATATGCAGTTTAAGAAGGATCTGTGGTAGTAAAAAGGGTTAAGTGAGATCGTGCAAAGCCTGTTAATTGCTGAAGGCCTTATTTAATCTTAATAAAATTGTCTAATAGTAGCCAGCATAAAATTAAAAAGACGTCATTGGTACAGAAAGGGTTAAGATCGCCACCAGACAATGCATGACTCTTCACCAGACAGCACGAGAATGACGGTCTCCTGGCGGTCTGCGAGTGTCTTGACAGCTGTGTGAAAGGGGCTAGAGAGAGAGCCTCAACAGAAACTGCTCGGAAAGGGGCTCCAGTTCTGACACTTCTCTTTACTTATATTGTGCTGGCTAAATAATCCACTGACTGACTGACTGACTGACTAACTAACTAACTAACTAATTATATATCTATCTATCTGACTGATTGACTGAGTAACTAACTAACTAACTATCTATCTATTTGTATGTCTGTCTGTCTGTCTGTCTATCAATCTATCTATCTATCTATCTATCAGTCTATCTATCTATCTATCTAACTGACTCACCAACAATTCAACTAACTTAATAACTAATAAAGCACTCACTTCCTTTCTGTTTCCAGGCTCCAGAGGTGTATAGAGAGTCCAGCGGTGTGTTGAGGAAGGCTTGGCCCACGTTGATGCCCGTCAGCTGCAGGTTGGGGTATTGGTGTAGCAGTAGGCCCAACAGGTGGTCTGAATTGTCCGCCTCACCAGCTGTCATCACCATCCACACGTCCTTCTCGGGGTTGTTGCGAGACCAGCTGTTCATGGAGGGAGGTATTGGGTGACCAGCTGTTCATTGAGGGAGGTATTGGGTAACCAGCTGTTCATGGGGGATGGCGGCGACAAAATAACCCCTTAAAGATTATGACGCATTTTGACAATCTATTCTGGCTATCATTAGACGATTTCTTACAGCTTAGAGAGAATCTGCGTGACCCCAACGCCCGTCAGTTTGTGGCGCAGATAGCCCCTGGAGGTTGGAACTGGGAATCTCACCTCCAGAATTGTTAGGAGGAGGCTTTAGGCACTAGCCGAACAGGGCGGTACTCCCGGTGAGTGCTAGGTGGCTCATAAGGACAGCTAGAACTCCTGATTCACCACCTGGCCTCCCTAGCTGATCCTTTCAGTGTCTCATCAATACTGAGGGCAACCCCAGCCTGTCCTCTAAAACACCTTCTCCTCCTATCAATACATTATACTACAAACACCTTACATACTACAC
>JBAKBP010020095.1:0-43302 GCA_037953745.1 Lithodes maja
CTCCCCTTAAGCTATCAAGACGAGGTTATGTAAGATTAGCCTATATATGGTTATATAAGATTATTAGGCCATGAATGAGCGAAATATTGAATTTCAGTAATGGTTAGATACTTTTATGCAGCTTAGGAAGGTTGTATATGGGCGTCAGAAAGTTATAGTTGTGTTAGTGTTTATTAATTTAACCCCTGTACCGGCAACGTCTTTCTAACTTTTTGTCTAGCTATATATTTAGACGATTTTGTGCGGTTTAAGAAGGATCTGTGGTAGTAAAAAGGGTTAAGTGAGATAGTTCGAAGCCTGTTAATTGCTGGAGGCCCTTTGGAAACTGAATAAACTCGTCTAATCTAGCTGTTTAGACGATTGTATGAGGTTTAAAAGGGGTCTCTAGCAATGAACAGGCTTCGAACTATCCCACTTAACCCATATTTACTACTACAGATCTGTCTTAAGGGGAGGTATTTAGTTTGTTCCCTAGACCTCCATCAAGCTTAAAATTACACCCCCTTGAGTCCCTTTCAAGATAAATTTGTACATTTTTCGGTAGAAAAAAGTCCCGGCCAAAGGCCGGTTCCTCTTAAATTACAGGCTCGCTATCGCTCGCCAGGATAAAATCGACACCTGAATTGCACGAAAGGTCTTAATATGGGGTGAAAGTTCTTAAAATCGCTAAACTAATGGGGCAAACGTTTTATAATATCAAAAGCAATGGGGCTAAACATGAGGGAGAAAGGGGTCCAGAAAAACATTCCTCAAGTGGAGATCTCCCCTTATTAATAACTTCAGTGCGGGTGATTTCCTTTTTTTACTTCATTATGGCTACTATTAGACGATTATGTTCAGTTTACGAAGGACCTATAGTTATTAACCCTCTCCGACATTTTTTGAAACCATTTGTTCGAGTTCTTTCGCTATCACTGAGCTTTAATACATCTTTCATGTCCCCTTTAATAATCCCACTAACCCACTTGAACACCTCTATCATATCCCCTCTAACTCTGCGTCTCTCTAATGAATGTAGCCTAAGCCTATAATTTCTTCAACCTTTCTTCATATGGAAGATTTCTAATATTATGAATAATTTGTGTCATTCTACGTTGTAAGCGTCTCTCTCCCAAGGAATTTGTCCATTCTGTAATAAGGACACCAAAATTGGACAGCATAATCCACATTGGGTCTCACTAATGACAAGTAAAGTTTTAAGATAACATAAGCAGTTCTGTTACTCACACTCCTCGAGATGAACCCGAGAATCCTGTTTGCCTTGTCACGAACGCTTACTGTACCGAAGACGTCTATTTTATTTTATTATTGCTACATTTAGACGACTTTGTGCAGCTTAAGAAGGATCTGTGGTAGTAAAAACGGTTCAGTGAGATAGTTCGAAGCCTGTTAACCCCTTCAGACTCATATGACGCAGAGGTTGCCAGATTTGCAATAAGAAATAGAGTTCTCTCACTCTTATAATTACCTCTCCAAAATTAGTTCTCTGCCCACAGCTAACTCAAAGACAACTGCAGAGGTTGAAGTAACTAAACTAAAGGTTTATAAATACCCCTGATGGTAACAAAGGCTTTAAAGTATCCCCAATAGGCTCAACACAGCTAACTCAAAGACAACTGCAGAGGTTGAAGTAACTAAACTAAAGGTTTATAAATACCCCTGATGGTAACAAAGGCTTTAAAGTATCCCCAATAGGCTCAACACAGCTAACTCAAAGACAACTGCAGAGGTTGAAGTAACTAAACTAAAGGTTTCTAAATACCCCTGATGGTAACAAAGGCTTTAAAGTATCCCCAATAGGCTCAACACAGCTAACTCAAAGACAACTGCAGAGGTTGAAGTAACTAAACTAAAGGTTTATAAATACCCCTGATGGTAACAAAGGCTTTAAAGTATCCCCAATAGGCTCAACACAGCTAACTCAAAGACAACTGCAGAGGTTGAAGTAACTAAACTAAAGGTTTATAAATACCCCTGATGGTAACAAAGGCTTTAAAGTATCCCCAATAGGCTCAACACAGCTAACTCAAAGACAACTGCAGAGGTTGAAGTAACTAAACTAAAGGTTTATAAATACCCCTGATGGTAACAAAGGCTTTAAAGTATCCCCAATAGGCTCAACACAGCTAACTCAAAGACAACTGCAGAGGTTGAAGTAACTAAACTAAAGGTTTCTAAATACCCCTGATGGTAACAAAGGCTTTAAAGTATCCCAAATAGGCTCAACACAGATAACTCAAAGACAACTGCAGAGGTTGAAGTAACTAAACTAAAGGTTTCTAAATACCCCTGATGGTAACAAAGGCTTTAAAGTATCCCAAATAGGCTCAACACAGATAACTCAAAGACAACTGCAGAGGTTGAAGTAACTAAACTAAAGGTTTCTAAATACCCCTGATGGTAACAAAGGCTTTAAAGTATCCCCAATAGGCTCAACACAGCTAACTCAAAGACAACTGCAGAGGTTGAAGTAACTAAACTAAAGGTTTATAAATACCCCTGATGGTAACAAAGGCTTTAAAGTATCCCCAATAGGCTCAACACAGCTAACTCAAAGACAACTGCAGAGGTTGAAGTAACTAAACTAAAGGTTTCTAAATACCCCTGATGGTAACACAGGCTTTAAAGTATCCCCAATAGGCTCAACACAGATAACTCAAAGACAACTGCAGAGGTTGAAGTAACTAAACTAAAGGTTTCTAAATACCCCTGATGGTAACAAAGGCTTTAAAGTATCCCCAATAGGCTCAACACAGCTAACTCAAAGACAACTGTAGAGGTTGAAGTAACTAAACTAAAGGTTTATAAATACCCCTGATGGTAACAAAGGCTTTAAAGTATCCCCAATAGGCTCAACACAGCTAACTCAAAGACAACTGCAGAGGTTGAAGTAACTAAACTAAAGGTTTATAAATACCCCTGATGGTAACAAAGGCTTTAAAGTATCCCCAATAGGCTCAACACAGCTAACTCAAAGACAACTGCAGAGGTTGAAGTAACTAAACTAAAGGTTTCTAAATACCCCTGATGGTAACAAAGGCTTTAAAGTATCCCCAATAGGCTCAACACAGCTAACTCAAAGACAACTGCAGAGGTTGAAGTAACTAAACTAAAGGTTTCTAAATACTCCTGATGGTAACAAAGGCTTTAAAGTATCCCCAATAGGCTCAACACAGCTAACTCAAAGACAACTGCAGAGGTTGAAGTAACTAAACTAAAGGTTTATAAATACCCCTGATGGTAACAAAGGCTTTAAAGTATCCCCAATAGGCTCAACACAGCTAACTCAAAGACAACTGCAGAGGTTGAAGTAACTAAACTAAAGGTTTATAAATACCCCTGATGGTAACAAAGGCTTTAAAGTATCCCCAATAGGCTCAACACAGCTAACTCAAAGACAACTGCAGAGGTTGAAGTAACTAAACTAAAGGTTTATAAATACCCCTGATGGTAACAAAGGCTTTAAAGTATCCCCAATAGGCTCAACACAGCTAACTCAAAGACAACTGCAGAGGTTGAAGTAACTAAACTAAAGGTTTATAAATACCCCTGATGGTAACAAAGACTTTAAAGTATCCCCAATAGGCTCAACACAGCTAACTCAAAGACAACTGCAGAGGTTGAAGTAACTAAACTAAAGGTTTCTAAATACCCCTGATGGTAACAAAGGCTTTAAAGTATCCCAATAGGCTCAACACAGCTAACTCAAAGACAACTGCAGAGGTTGAAGTAACTAAACTAAAGGTTTCTAAATACCCCTGATGGTAACAAAGGCTTTAAAGTATCCCCAATAGGCTCAACACAGCTAACTCAAAGACAACTGCAGAGGTTGAAGTAACTAAACTAAAGGTTTCTAAATACCCCTGATGGTAACAAAGGCTTTAAAGTATCCCCAATAGGCTCAACACAGCTAACTCAAAGACAACTGCAGAGGTTGAAGTAACTAAACTATCTATCTATCTATCTATTGCCTGACGCCGTGATCCCCGAAGGGGTGGCCACGAACGAACTGCCCCCATGCACCTCTGTCCCCAGTCAGTCGACGCCCTCCCCCCAACCAGCACCGCCTTCATTCATGTAGTTCCTCACTCCATCCTTCCACCTCATATTCGGTCTACCTCTCCCCCTCTGTCCCTCCACCTCGCTCTCGTACACCCTCTTAGTCATTCTCTCGCTTTCCATACGTTCCATATGGCCGAACCATCTCAAGTTGTTCCTTTTCACACTTTCCAGCACATCTACCTCCACACCACACCTCCTTCTTACTTCCTCATTCGTCTGTCTATCCCTCCATGTAATTCCGCACGCACTCCTTAAGTAATTCATTTCCACTGCTCTCACTCTTGGTCTGAGTCTCTCAACCAACGTCCATGCTTCGCTTCCGTAAGTCAGTGTCGGGATTACCACACTGTCATGCAAGGACTTCTTCACTTCCATACTGACCACCCTACTTCTTGTTACTGCTTTTAGCGTTCCTACAACCCTCTTCCCCTGTTGTACCCTCTCCCGCACCTCTTCATCCATAGTCCCATCTTTACTCAACACACTGCCCAGATACTTAAAAGAGTTGACGATCTCCATAGCCTGACCGTTCAGCTTCACCTCACACTCTGTGACTTCACCCCTTTCGAAGACCATAACCTTGCTCTTCCCCGTATTTACCTTCAAATTCCGTTTTTCGCACACTGTTCCAAACTCATTTACCAGACCCTGCAACTCCCATTCATTATCACTCATTAGAACTGTATCATCCGCAAACAGCAGTATAGGTAGCTTCCACTCAATTCCCTCCCTTTTCAGCGATACACCAACATCCACTGCTCTTGATAGTATTTCTTTCATAACTCCATCCATATATACAGTAAACAACCACGGGGACATCACACACCCCTGTTTCAAACCAACATTCAGGTCAAAGAACTCGCTCTGCTCACTCTCCACACATACTGCCGCCTTTGCACCCTCATACATGCTCTTCACTGCTTTCAGCAACTTGCCCTCTACTCCGTATATTCTAAGTACTTTCCACAGACCTTCTCTATCCACTCTGTCATAGGCCTTCTCCAAGTCCATAAAGGCAACATACACCTTTTGTTTCTTCTCCAGATACTTCTCCACAACACAATTCAGGGTAAAAATCTGATCTACACATCCTCTTCCCTTCCTAAAGCCTCCCTGCTAAACTAAAGGTTTATAAATACCCCTGATGGTAACAAAGGCTTTAAAGTATCCCCAATAGGCTCAACACAGCTAACTCAAAGACAACTGCAGAGGTTGAAGTAACTAAACTAAAGGTTTCTAAATACCCCTGATGGTAACAAAGGCTTTAAAGTATCCCCAATAGGCTCAACACAGCTAACTCAAAGACAACTGCAGAGGTTGAAGTAACTAAACTAAAGGTTTCTAAATACCCCTGATGGTAACAAAGGCTTTAAAGTATCCCCAATAGGCTCAACACAGCTAACTCAAAGACAACTGCAGAGGTTGAAGTAACTAAACTAAAGGTTTATAAATACCCCTGAT
The DNA here is from genome assembly GCA_037953745.1 of Lithodes maja. Classification (NCBI taxonomy): domain Eukaryota; kingdom Metazoa; phylum Arthropoda; class Malacostraca; order Decapoda; family Lithodidae; genus Lithodes; species Lithodes maja. The sequence goes on from JBAKBP010020095.1 coordinate 5,524, forward strand.
GGTAACAAAGGCTTTAAAGTATCCCCAATAGGCTCAACACAGCTAACTCAAAGACAACTGCAGAGGTTGAAGTAACTAAACTAAAGGTTTCTAAATACCCCTGATGGTAACAAAGGCTTTAAAGTATCCCCAATAGGCTCAACACAGCTAACTCAAAGACAACTGCAGAGGTTGAAGTAACTAAACTAAAGGTTTCTAAATACCCCTGATGGTAACAAAGGCTTTAAAGTATCCCCAATAGGCTCAACACAGCTAACTCAAAGACAACTGCAGAGGTTGAAGTAACTAAACTAAAGGTTTCTAAATACCCCTGATGGTAACAAAGGCTTTAAAGTATCCCCAATAGGCTCAACACAGCTAACTCAAAGACAACTGCAGAGGTTGAAGTAACTAAACTAAAGGTTTCTAAATACCCCTGATGGTAACAAAGGCTTTAAAGTATCCCCAATAGGCTCAACACAGCTAACTCAAAGACAACTGCAGAGGTTGAAGTAACTAAACTAAAGGTTTCTAAATACCCCTGATGGTAACAAAGGCTTTAAAGTATCCCCAATAGGCTCAACATAGCTAACTCAAAGACAACTGCAGAGGTTGAAGTAACTAAACTAAAGGTTTATAAATACCCCTGATGGTAACAAAGGCTTTAAAGTATCCCCAATAGGCTCAACACAGCTAACTCAAAGACAACTGCAGAGGTTGAAGTAACTAAACTAAAGGTTTCTAAATACCCCTGATGGTAACAAAGGCTTTAAAGTATCCCCAATAGGCTCAACACAGCTAACTCAAAGACAACTGCAGAGGTTGAAGTAACTAAACTAAAGGTTTCTAAATACCCCTGATGGTAACAAAGGCTTTAAAGTATCCCCAATAGGCTCAACACAGCTAACTCAAAGACAACTGCAGAGGTTGAAGTAACTAAACTAAAGGTTTCTAAATACCCCTGATGGTAACAAAGGCTTTAAAGTATCCCCAATAGGCTCAACACAGCTAACTCAAAGACAACTGCAGAGGTTGAAGTAACTAAACTAAAGGTTTATAAATACCCCTGATGGTAACAAAGGCTTTAAAGTATCCCCAATAGGCTCAACACAGCTAACTCAAAGACAACTGCAGAGGTTGAAGTAACTAAACTAAAGGTTTCTAAATACCCCTGATGGTAACAAAGGCTTTAAAGTATCCCCAATAGGCTCAACACAGCTAACTCAAAGACAACTGCAGAGGTTGAAGTAACTAAACTAAAGGTTTCTAAATACCCCTGATGGTAACAAAGGCTTTAAAGTATCCCCAATAGGCTCAACACAGCTAACTCAAAGACAACTGCAGAGGTTGAAGTAACTAAACTAAAGGTTTCTAAATACCCCTGATGGTAACAAAGGCTTTAAAGTATCCCCAATAGGCTCAACACAGCTAACTCAAAGACAACTGCAGAGGTTGAAGTAACTAAACTAAAGGTTTCTAAATACCCCTGATGGTAACACAGGCTTTAAAGTATCCCCAATAGGCTCAACACAGCTAACTCAAAGACAACTGCAGAGGTTGAAGTAACTAAACTAAAGGTTTCTAAATACCCCTGATGGTAACAAAGGCTTTAAAGTATCCCCAATAGGCTCAACACAGCTAACTCAAAGACAACTGCAGAGGTTGAAGTAACTAAACTAAAGGTTTCTAAATACCCCTGATGGTAACAAAGGCTTTAAAGTATCCCCAATAGGCTCAACACAGCTAACTCAAAGACAACTGCAGAGGTTGAAGTAACTAAACTAAAGGTTTCTAAATACCAATGAATTGTTACAATCGTCTAATAGTAGCCACAATAATGTTAAAAGGACGTCAGCGGTACTGACAAGGTTAAACTACCAAACAACTGTTTACTATAATAGGCTACTTGTTTAAGAAGCGCGTCAGTATATGGGATCTTAATTGATCACTTGCGAGTTTCAGGCTATAAGGAAGTTGGATCTGTAGACATAGATAATAAATAGAAATGCAATAATAATGTAGGTTTTTGATGGCTAAATGGTATGTTGAATTGGGTTCTATGTAGCCTATTTATAAATGTACTCTTCTTCTTATTGTGGAGTTGCTGTCCCTTGTTTTGAACCAGCTCACCTATGCACCGGTGATCCCTTCTCCAGAAACAGCTAGAGCTTGATTAAGATTTAGTTTAGAACATAAGTAGTCGTAGAAAGGATAGTTAAAGAAAAGTATTGAAGTATATAGCTTAAGCAGAACCCTCCTCTCCTTATTTTACCCCCTCCTCCACCCCCAATATCTTGTTCTCTCCTTACCTTAATTTAACTTTTCCCCTCTCTACTATTTAATCTCATATTTCTTCCTCCCCCACTCTGGTCACCTTCTCCCCCCTCACCCTATTCTCTTCTATTCCGTTTTCTCTTCTGCCACACCTGCTCCAGGAATCTTTTCACTACCTTCATTCTTTTCCCCATTTCCCCATCTACCCCCTCTTCTGTCCCGAGACCTAACACAAATTTTACACCCTCATTCTCCTCCTCTTTCTGTTCTTCCCATTCCCTCTCCCCTACCACCCGTTTCAACTCATTTTCCAACCCCTCTCTCTCCTCTGCATACCCCTGGCACTCTGTCACTATTTATGTTCTATTGTCTCCTCCACTCTCACCTCACACTGCAGACACTCTTTCACCCCCCATTCCACCTCCATGTTCTCCTATTTGTCTCTAATGCTCCTGCCCTAGCCTTAAACAGTAGTTCAGCTCCCCAACTTCCGTCATAGAACTCCTCTTTTCTCGGTCTCCCCTTGCTTCTATATCTTATCAGTGTACTTTTCTTCTCCATATTTCTCTTCCATTCCTGTCTTCCTACTTCCTTCACTCTCGTTCCTATCTCTTTCTCTAGTCTCCTTCCCTGACCTAGTCCTGCATTACTCCCTACATCTCTCCACTCCTCTCCCACCCTTCTTTGTTTCACTCCTATTTTTTTCAGTTTTCTCTTACACTCTTTTGCCCATCTACTCTTCCCCTCCCCCCATTCATTCACTCTCCTTGGCCACCTATTATCCTCCATCTCCTCCAACCTACTCTTGTACCTCAACTTTGCCTTCGCCACTCTTACCTCAAACGTACTCCATCCCATCTCCCCTCTCACTGCTTCATTTGCTGTCCACCTTCTTGCTCCTAACCCTATTCTTCCTATTTTATTTTGTCCCGTCTCCAGTCTATTTATTTCTCCCCCTGTACTCCCTCTCACATCCATCCCGTACATTATTCTCGGCACTTCAAAGTCGTTCCACACCTCTCTTACTATTTTATATTTATTTACTCTGGTTTTTGTCACATTCCACAGTTTCCCACTACACTGCTCCACCTTCATGATTGTCTCATTCATTGTCCTTTGTCGCCCTTCCCTCCCTATTCATACCCCTAAATACTTCACTTCCTCCCTCGTTTCTATTCTTTCCCCTCCTATCCTCATTTCTGCTGCCTCTGGTCCATTTACCACTATCATACTGCTTTTCTCTACCCTGAACTGCATTTCTAAGTCTCTGCCAAACCTTTCCGCCTCCTGCAACATTTCTCCCATATCTTCCTCTTTCTCTGCTATCAACCGTACGTATCAACTACGACCGTATTTTAGCTGTAAATTCTGTTAAATATCGTTGTCTACAGCTACAACTTCCTTATAGCCTGAAACTTGCAAGTGATCAATTTGCATAATTATATAAAGGTACAGTATATTATGTAAGTATTTAACCTTAGATTTAAACCTCCCGCGCTGTCAAGCTAACCAAATGAATACCCGCCAACTTGCTTAAATAAACAATAATAACTAAAGAAATCTATAAAAACCTATATATTATCAGTAAAATAGCGTAAATAACACTACTATTTTGTATTTCCTTATTCATTAACGTTGCATATAATAATTACTAAAGTACCAAGCAAAAACAACTATAGAATACATAAAAAAACTGCAAGTTATAAGTAAAATAGGACAAATAACACCACTATTTGTAAATTGATATAAATTAATTACTAAATATAATTACTAAAACCATCATACACAAATAGGACCATAAAAAACCATACACCATATCACTAAAATAGCACAAATAACACTACTAATATATACTTATTAATTAACGGTAAATAAAGAAAATTACTGAAATGCTGAAGACATATACAGTATACTGAATAATTATGGTAAATAAAGAAAATTACTGAAACACTAAAGACACTGATTTGACCCCCCGAGTAGCGAAGAACAACAGAGATGGCTGACTGTCCAAATACGCTCGGATAATTTTGTGTTTTTCCTTCTGTCACTTAAACTACTTCGCCAAATCACTTATAATTGGGTAAAGTGAGTGAATATAGGCTGTACTTTAAGTGGTGTAAAGTATTTAAGTGTAAGTAGTGGATAAGTTAGAGAAAATAGGAGGTTTTTAATGAGTAACCCTTCGACTCTGGAATGTTGTGACTGGAATCAGCTGATCTGAACCCGATGACGCATTTCTTTTCGGTGTTCTGGCTATTATTAGACGATTTTATTCAGTCTAGGAAGGATATGTGAAAGTCAGAGGGTCGATTGGGCTAGTCTTTACCCTATTAATGGTTATACTGATGTTTTGGACCGACAGTTAGCCCATCGATCTTTTTAGGCCTAATAGGTCCGGTAGAGCATATACATCATTGATATATATATATGGCATTAAGAGCGGAAATGTATTACAAGGGAGAAAAAAAAACGCTAAAATACATGTATAGGCCTAGGCTACTGTAAAACAATAAGTTTTTCAGCCAGTACCCAACCAGCGGGGGTTTGGGGGCGGTAGCTCCCACCCATATACTAGGTTAGGTTAGGTTGTTAAGTTAGGCTAATGGCACACAGAAAAAAAAAAAAAAAAAAAACCTAACCAGTGGGGGTGTGGGGGCGGCAGCCCCCACCCATATACTAGGTTAGGTTAGGCTAATAGCCTAGAACATTTAACAAAAAAAAAAATCTAATAGGGGCGTGTTTTTAGATTGTTGGATAATGGGTAAATACTCATTTCCGCTCCTCTTCAGTATAAAACAACACTATATCTGAAGGAAAAAAATACAAAAAACAAAATAAAACTTACTGAAATCACTGTCGGTCCAAAAAGTCAGGTTTACCCTATTAATTCCCACAGATCCTGCCTAAACTGTATAAATTCATCTAGGCTAATGCTAGCCAGAATAAACTCAAATGCACCAGAATCTTCAAAAGGTTAAGGCTTGGCATTTCCGTATGGTAACATTCAAGGAGACTACATCAGGACTCTTCTTCTTACCTCTGACCAGGTATAGGCTATCCTAGTCTAGGCCTATACCCCTTTGAAAGGACATTAGCCTAACCTAACAACCTTACCTAACCTATCCTAGTATTATGGGTGGGGCTGCCGCCCCCACACCCCCGCTATTTGACATATTTGACAGATTGTTGGTGTATTTTTCTTTGAAATCGGGTTTTTTCAAGTTATCGATAATGAAAATCCTCCATGCGGACTATAGCCTAGGCTAGTCCTAATGAGAAAAATATGGTGAGTCTATTGGTCGCTATTTTCCCTAATAAATTGTTTCTAATAAGGCGGATGTAGCCTAGTGTCCTTGACTATTATCTTCCGTATTTGTAATTTTATTGCTTTTTGACGTTTCTATGTTCTTATTTTCAGTGTAGGCTATGGTCGATATCAGATGTAGGCCTAGCCTAAGTTGTTCTGTTTGTTCATTTGTAAAGCCTAATGTAGGCTATGCAAATTGACAGTAGCCTAGGCTAATACAAGTTAGGCATAGGCTATACAAAATCTTAAGAGTATGGAAGGTACCGTAGTTTGTCAATTGACCAATTTTAATTTAAGACTATTACATTTTTTTGACAAGTCTTAGGCTAGGCATAATTTTGTGTTTTCAAGGAGACAGTCACACAGACCAGTGTTAGGCCTAGGCCTATTACGGATGATTTTCAGCCCTAAATTTCAGAATAGCCTAGCCTAAGCCTACTTTATTGTTTTGTTTGGGTTTTCAAAATTAATCTTGTAATTTCAAGTTTTAGATAATAGATTGAATAACCCTAAACCTTAACAACAAATATAATAATTATGTATTAGGCTAGGAACAACTTGAGATGGTTCAGCCATATGGAACGTATGGAAAGCGAGAGAATGACTAAGAGGGTGTATGAGAGTGAGGTGGAGGGACGGAGAGGTGGAAGGATGGAGTGAGGAAGTATATGGACGAAGGCGGTGCTGGTTGGGAGGAGGGGCGTCGACTGACTGGGGACAGGTGCATGGGGGAGGTTCGTTCGTGGCCACCCCTTCTGGGATCGCGGCGTCAGGCAATAGATAGATAGATAGATGTATTAGGCTAGGCCTATATTGGGTAAATATTGAAGAGACCCCGGACAGCCTTTTTACTAGTTAATTCTAGTATTTTGTTTATTTTTCTTTGATATACAGTGTTGTTTAATACCCAGGACCGTCGCATCTTAGTATTTTCAACATTAGCCTAACCTAACCGAAAACTAACAGACGGTCTAAACCCAGCTCACGTTCCCTGTTTATGGGTGCACGACGGTCTAAACCCAGCTCACGTTCCCTGTTTATGGGTACGCGACGGTCTAAACCCAGCTCATGTTCCCTGTTTAGTTTTCGGTTAGGTTAGGTTAGGCTAATGTTGAAAATACTAAAATGCGACGGTCCTTGGTATTAAACAACACTGTATACCAAAGAAAAATAAACAAAAAAATGGAATTAACTAGTAAAAAGGCTGTCCGGGGTCTCTTAAATTTTTACCCTATATTGATATAGCCTATACAGCCTACAGGTATTAAAAATGTACAGTATTCTGGAAGTTTGTTATGATAATAGGCCTATCAGTACCATGAAATGCCCTAGCTTCGGACGGGGGCTATACTTCGGACACTTCTGTATAACAGTATGTAAGCTATAATTATGGAAAAAGGACTACATTAGGGAAGAACGCCGCAGACATACTTGTTTTTCCATAACATCATGTATTTATCCCATAACTGTACCGGTAGTTCATTTTATATGTTTTCTAGAGTGTCCGAAGTTACATCATGTTACCGGTACCGTAATAATGCTGCAATTTTGTTTTTCTTTTTTCTATGTGATTGAGGCAAAAGGCATAACTGCCTATAGCGAGTGCCTCCCCCATAGTTGAAAGAGTGACAGGGCCAAAATCAAGGGACGTTCGAGCAAAAATGCCTGGACACACGGAGTTTGAAGCAATTTAAGTCATAGGAAGAGGCAAAGCCTGATTCTTGGAGAGAGTTCCAGAGCTCAGCTGTTGAGTAGAAGAAAGTTTGAGAGTAACGTTTCACTCTTGGGTTGGAGAGTTGCACAGAGTAGGGGTGGGATTGAGTTGCAAGACGGGTACCACGTGCCCTACGTAAAGGAGGTGGTATGCAAGTGTACCGGTATTCTTGAAAATTACCCTTAGGGAAGAAATGGCCTTCCTTCCTAACCCATCTTTTAATTGTTGAACATAATTTTTAAAACTATGTCCATATTGGCTACCATATGTGTAAAATATTAACCCCTTCACCACCATTAACCCCTTCACCACCATTAACCCCTTCACCACCATTAACCCCTTCACCACCATTAACCCCTTCACCACCATTAACCCCTTCACCACCATTAACCCCTTCACCACCATTACGTAATTTGCACCATATTCCGGTTACCATTTGACGATTGTCTTTAGTTTTTAATATACCTATATGATTCAAAGGGGTAAATACGATCTCAATTGAGGGGGATCTACCAGGTGTGGGCCAATCGGCGCTCAGCAGACCCCCGTAATCTTGCGTTAATCTCTGACCGTTTTGGTGGGGTCAGTACTCAAGGTATTAGTGAGATGGGCCTTGTAATTGGGGTTGGGTGTGACAGGGATCTGCCTTGTATGGGCCGATCGGCTTTTTGCAGACTCCCATTTTCTTATGTTCTTATGTTCAATTAACCCTCTTAGTAACATAGCTCCTTAAACTGCATAAAATCATCTAATATTAGCCAGAATCAAAGGTAAAAAGGCACCATGGTACTGAAGGGGTTTAGAAGTGTTACGGTTGGTGAGCGTCTGAGAAAGTGTTCCAAGGTTCTTTGTGGTGAGAACATAATACATTCCCTGGAAGTAGTGAAGGAGGAGGTATGATAACTTTCACACTACGGTATATATACGGTATCTTTTATCATACTGTATTTTTACATACTGTATTTATGTACTGTATCATTTTATCATACTGTATTTTTGTATTTATGTTCTTTTATTTAATAATTTTCATTTTAGTAAGCGTTGTTTCCACATAGCGATTTTGATAATTTAATTTGACTTTATATTGTCCTTGTCCCACTTTTGGTTTGTTTAGTTTGCAAGTTTTACATTTTAATTAATATATATTAATCTGAATCAGGGTGTCAAACGAAAGCCGAGTCCATTATTCATTGTTTTTACTATTGTACTGTACATGCAAAAATACTAACATGGCCAAAACAATGCTAGTTGTTGTTGTTGTTCCTCAGGCTGTCTGGCCGAGCAGCCCCAAGGTCCCGAGCAAGGCCAAGGCCATAACCGAGCGACCCCACAGAACCCTCCCAGCTTACCACTAATAATGCCCAGGTGACCGAAGCCACTCAAAGGCGGGGAGCTGAGGAGGGTGCGGAAACGCCCGGGAAACAAAAGCCCCACCCAAGGCCCTGTGCCCCTCAGCAATTATAAAGGGAAAGTTGAGGGGCAATGCTAGTTCATGTTAATTGTCTTGTATTCCTTCTCATATTGTCTTTGGCAGTGATAACAACATGGCCAAAACAATGCTAGTTCATGTTAATTGTCTTGCATTCCTTCTCATATTGTCTTTGGCAGTGATAACAACATGGCCAAAACAATGCTAGTTCATGTTAATTGTCTTGTATTCCTTCTCATATTGTCTTTGGCAGTGAAAACAATGCTAGTTCATGTTAATTGTCTTGCATTCCTTCTCATATTGTCTTTGGCAGTGATTACAACATGGCCAAAACAATGCTAGTTCATGTTAATTGTCTTGTATTCCTTCTCATATTGTCTTTGGCAGTGATAACATGGCCAAAACAATGCTAGTTCATGTTAATTGTCCTGTATTCCTTCTCATATTGTCTTTGGAAGTGATAACATGGCCAAAACAATGCTAGTTCATGTTAATTGTCCTGTATTCCTTCTCATATTGTCTTTGGCAGTGATAACATGGCCAAAACAATGCTAGTTCATGTTAATTGTCTTGTATTCCTTCTCATATTGTCTTTGGAAGTGATAACATGGCCAAAACAATGCTAGTTCATGTTAATTGTCTTGCATTCCTTCTCATATTGTCTTTGGCAGTGATAACAACATGGCCAAAACAATGCTAGTTCATGTTAATTGTCTTGTATTCCTTCTCATATTGTCTTTGGCAGTGATAACATGGCCAAAACAATGCTAGTTCATGTTAATTGTCTTGTATTCCTTCTCATATTGTCTTTGGCAGTGATAACATGGCCAAAACAATGCTAGTTCATGTTAATTGTCCTGTATTCCTTCTCATATTGTCTTTGGAAGTGATAACATGGCCAAAACAATGCTAGTTCATGTTAATTGTCCTGTATTCCTTCTCATATTGTCTTTGGCAGTGATAACATGGCCAAAACAATGCTAGTTCATGTTAATTGTCTTGTATTCCTTCTCATATTGTCTTTGGAAGTGATAACATGGCCAAAACAATGCTAGTTCATGTTAATTGTCTTGTATTCCTTCTCATATTGTCTTTGGCAGTGATAACATGGCCAAAACAATGCTAGTTCATGTTAATTGTCTTGTATTCCTTCTCATATTGTCTTTGGCAGTGATAACATGGCCAAAACAATGCTAGTTCATGTTAATTGTCTTGTATTCCTTCTCATAGTCACACAAGTCTTCAAACAAAATTGCTCTGGTTTAACACCCTTAGCTAGACTCTAAGTACAGGTCTCCCTCACTATCCAATGCCCCGATTTGCGATATTATCATAGGTTTTTAGGTGTTTGCATTTTGGCTGGTCCCAGAATGCATCCCCATTTACCCCATTAAGTTTAGGGTTCGCTATACGATCTTTCTATTTGAGATCGGGTTTTTAGGAATGTAGCGTCTCGGACTTCCACCCAGAAGGCCCGGGATAGCGCCCATGCTCGGCGCATTAAAGATTTTTCACAAGCATTGAGTCGTTACCATCCCTCATGAGCAAGGGGATGGGGTAGTAGTACAGGACCCCAATGGAAACACGCCTAATCGGCCTTGTTGGGCTATCCTTAGCTGGCTTAGCATGCGCTAGCTTGCTTTCTATCTATCTATCTATTGCCCGACACCTTGATCCCCGAAGGGGTGGCCACGGACGAACCGTCCCCATGCATCTCTGTCCCCAGTCAGTCGACGCCCCTCCCCCCAACCAGCACCGCCTTCGTTCATGTACTTCCTCACTCCATCCTTCCACCTCTCATTCGGTCAACCTCTCCCTCTCTGTCCCTCCACCTCGCTCTCGTACACCCTCTTAGTCATTCTCTCGCTTTCCATACGTTCCATATGGCTAGCTTTAACCCTTCCTCCCCGGGCTGTCTTACCCAATGACGGTCGCCCCTACCCGGGCGAAATGGCTGAAAAACGTCTAGGCCTAGGCTACCGTATTTATGTTTATTTTCACTGCTAGAACTTTCCCACTCATCTATTATCGTAGTGTGGTTTTCAATCTGTATTTTGGCATTGAGTAGAGCTCTGTAAGTCAACTGGTTCAGTTGTGATGACGATTTCAGTGGAGCCAATATTGCAGAGATGTTGCCAATATGGGGGCTTTTTAGACACTAATTTCGTCATGACGTCAGAACAATAACATTGAGGAGTCTTCTCCTTGTTTTCGGAGGTGCGGTGACGAACGCTTGGGTTTGTTGACATACGTCGTACGCACGGCGTTCGGACCAAGCTTAATTAGGCTATTAAGCTCATGCCTTAGATAAGGCATACCGGGTAGCGGCCCTTCTTTCGTGCTGTCCTTACCTAAGGCAGACCGGGTAGGAAGGGTTAAGAACTATTGTAACCCAATCGTAAATCGAGGGAGAATACATAGGCCTAAAACAAAAAAATAGTTAACATATTTACAATAAATATGTTACTGTACTTACTTTTGCATTCACTTCTGCATGATTCTATTTGTGGTTGGCCTCTGCTGTACTCTGAAAATATGAGCCAAATATTAGTCATACAGTACTGTATTAACCCCTTCAAGATCCAAGACGCATTTCTTTTCTGTTTTGTGGTAGTTATTAGACGATTTTATTCAGATTAGGAAGGGTATATGGAAGTCAGAGGGTTGATTGAGATAGTCTTTACCCTTATAATACCCACAGATCCTTATTAAGCTGCATACAATCGTCTAAGGACAGCCAAAATAAACGGCTAAAACGCGCCAGAGCTTCAAGGGGGGTTAATGCCATTTAAAAGTTGTTACAGGGTGTCAAACGAAAGCCAAGTCCATTCTTATTAGTCTTTATTATTGTTGTATAGGCCTATGTAAGGATAACATTATGGGGTATAGTTCAAATTATATCTTTGGAAGGGATAAAATGGCCAAAACAAAGATATTTCATGTTGAATTTATTTTATTTATTTTCATATTCATCCAAGTCGTCAAACAAAATTGCTCCGGTTTGACACACTGCATTGTTGTTTAACTTCCCCAAACTGTCTGGCCGAACAGTCCTGAGTCTGGTAGACCGAAGCCGCTTCAGATGCTCGGGCCCCCGAAGGGGCCAGGGTGAGATAAGATCTGTCTCAGAGAGGGCAGTAGGGGAGGGGATCATCAGCCCACAGTCTTGCACCCCCGGGCCAATGCCCCCTCCGTCCGCAGCCCCTCTTGCAGTGCCACCCAATCGGGCAATCTCGCCAGCACCTAGAAGGAAAAGTAGTACCCAGTACTGTACAGGAAAGGAGAAGCAGAAACAACTAAGGTTGGGTAGAGGATGCCAAACCTCACGGATAGAACCAGCCCTTATCCAATTAATAATAAAAATATTCCTCAGACTGCTGGATTGGTCTCTACTACCATGTCAAGTGACCCGGCTACCTTCGTGGCCGGAGTCCCAGTGAAGATCAGCGAACGTTATCGACCACACCGCAAGATTACGTTGCCAGCCGCCTGTCACCACCACATCAATACTGAACTTCTTACACAGGAAGTATGTATATGTTGTTATTATTATGTATACTGTATATTATATAATATGTATTATGTACAGGTATGTACAGTAGGGTCTCGCATAGAACGAGAAATTGGTCGATAAACGAGACCGTTCTATGTGATTTCGTTCTATGTGATCGCGGCATTTTGGTGGCCCAATATAGTCAATGTTCACTGTAAGCGTAAATTTCCGTCAGGAGCGTACGTTTTGTACGATATTTCGGCGCTCTATATGAGAACTCCTCGGATTTGCCCCACTTTGATGGCGAAATCGTTCTATATGATCACATTCCTTCCTAATGAAAATTTTGGAACAATATTTTAGATTCTATAAGCGACTCGTTCTATGTGAGACCCTACTGTATAATTATAATAAGAGTACAGATCAGTGAACATTATCGACCTCCACAAGATTACGTTAACAGCCGCCCGTCATCATCACATCAACATTGGATCTCAAATCCAACTTGACAAGTGAAGCAGCCCTTAACAGGGTTGCCTGGAACGCCGCCATTAGGACAAGAGACTGAAACTGCACTTATGTGTGGAACACTCAGTCTTAAAATTTTATGTATGTATGTATGTATGTAATACTGAACTTGTCACTCAGGAAGTATGTATATAGGCTAGTTATTATTATGTATACAGTACTGTATATTATGTACCGGTGTATATATTAAGAGTGCATTGAATGTTATCGACCGCCACATAAGATTACGTTACCAGCCGCCTGCCATCACCACAGAACTTCTGATGCAGGAAGTAAATACCTGTATTATATTTTGTAATGGTTTCCATTATTATTTTTATGCATATATTTATTTATATATATAATTTATAATGGCTTTGAATATAATTTGAGTGTATTTGCTACAGGCCAGGTTGGTTGTAGTAGTAGTAGTAGTAGTAGTAGTAGTAGTAGTAGTAGTAGTTGTTGTTCCTTTGGCTGCTTGGCTGAACAGCCTTAACCCGGCAACGTCGAGGGGGGGGTATTGAACTAACTGCCCATGGGCGAGCATATTGGCTCCATTCAGGCCTATAATCGTCATTTTACGATAAATATCGTTATTACTTATTCATATGAGCCTATTTTACCTTCACTATGAAGATAGTAACCTGTAGCAACAATAAAACAAGTGAAAATATAATTTTTCTTGTCAAAATCGCGAATATAGATGGACCAGCCCATTCATGAATTATGGAGAAAATTGAGGCAACCCCTCCCTCCACGAGGCCTCAAGCCACACTGAGCCTACTCATTCACACACTCGGTTGTATAACACACTCGCTAGGCACGTAAGCACATCCTCCACACATTTTGCTAATGTTAGCACAAAAATATACCATCGAATTAGGGAATAACAGGGAAAACAGGTGATAATTGAAGGGGCAGGGGAAAAGGGTGAAGGAGGGGATGTGGAGGAGTGATATGAGGTATAGGAACAAAAAAAAATATATATATTGTTTAGTGCTACTGGGGCCGTTTAAATGTTTTTTTTAGGCCTCCCTCTTAAGAGCTTTGCCGCCCTCGCCCAGTAAAACTTCTTATGAGCTTTCTCGCCGTTTATGGGTTAAGCTCCTAAGGAAGGCCATAGCTGAGACCAGGTTTTCTCACAAAGTTCTCAAGGCATGTGTATTGTTATTGTAGTTCCCCAGACTGTCTGGCCGAGCAGTCCCAAGTCCGGTAGACCGAAGCTGCTCCAGAGTGAGATGATATATGTCTCTGAGAGGGCAGCGGGGGAAAGGATCATCAGCCCACAGGGTTGCACCCCCGGGCCAATGTCCCCACTGTCCGTATCCCCCCTTGCAGTGCCACCCAATCGGGCGATCTACCCATACACAGGAAAAATATATATATACAGACCTCCCTCGGGTAGCGCGGTTTTGGTCTAACGCGGGTACCCCCTAGTCTTCAGCACCAATAGAATTAATCCCATAAGTTCTTTGCTTTGTGTAGCGCGGTTTTGCGTAGCGCGGACCAGTACGATATATCCGCGCTACACGAGGGAATACTGTATATCTAGCAATGTACTGTACAGTATATATATTGTTGTCCTTTGCTTGTTGCCAATTTGAGGAAGGTAACCTCTTGGAAGCCTTAGAACTTGACCCAGATGCTAGGCTCTCTAAACTTGGGATAAATCTGTCTTGCAACAAGTGGCCTGGGCAGTGTAATACCTTTATACAGTATTAAGTTATTTTACTTTACTATTGTATTTATTATTTTATATACTTTTTATTTTTATTAAGAGAGTACAGTACTGTTCCAAGTATCTGGAGAAGAAACAAAAGGTGTATGTTGCCTTTATGGACTTGGAGAAGGCCTATGACAGAGTGGATAGAGAAGGTTTGTGGAAAGTACTTAGAATATACGGAGTAGAGGGCAAGTTGCTGAAAGCAGTGAAGAGCATGTATGAGGGTGCAAAGGCGGCAGTACGTGTGGAGAGTGAGCAGAGCGAGTTCTTTGACCTGAATGTTGGTTTGAAACAGGGGTGTGTGATGTCCCCGTGGTTGTTTACTGTATATATGGATGGAGTTATGAAAGAAATACTATCAAGAGCAGTGGATGTTGGTGTATTGCTGAAAAGGGAGGGAATTGAGTGGAAGCTACCTATACTGCTGTTTGCGGATGATACAGTTCTGATGAGTGATAATGAATGGGAGTTGCAGGGTCTGGTAAATGAGTTTGGAACAGTGTGCGAAAAACGGAATTTGAAGGTAAATACGGGGAAGAGCAAGGTTATGGTCTTCGAAAGGGGTGAAGTCACAGAGTGTGAGGTGAAGCTGAACGGTCAGGCTATGGAGATCGTCAACTCTTTTAAGTATCTGGGCAGTGTGTTGAGTAAAGATGGGACTATGGATGAAGAGGTGCGGGAGAGGGTACAACAGGGGAAGAGGGTTGTAGGAACGCTAAAAGCAGTAACAAGAAATAGGGTGGTCAGTATGGAAGTGAAGAAGTCCTTGCATGACAGTGTGGTAATCCCGACACTGACTTACGGAAGCGAAGCATGGACGTTGGTTGAGAGACTCAGACCAAGAGTGAGAGCAGTGGAAATGAATTACTTAAGGAGTGCGTGCGGAATTACATGGAGGGATAGACAGACTAATGAGGAAGTAAGAAGGAGGTGTGGTGTGGAGGTAGATGTGCTGGAAAGTGTGAAAAGGAACAACTTGAGATGGTTCGGCCATATGGAACGTATGGAAAGCGAGAGAATGACTAAGAGGGTGTACGAGAGCGAGGTGGAGGGACAGAGGGGGAGAGGTAGACCGAATATGAGGTGGAAGGATGGAGTGAGGAACTACATGAATGAAGGCGGTGCTGGTTGGGGGGAGGGGCGTCGACTGACTGGGGACAGAGGTGCATGGGGGCGGTTCGTTCGTGGCCACCCCTTCGGGGATCACAGCGTCAGGCAATAGATAGATAGATAGACATTAACCCTCTCACATCCTTATGACGCAGAGGTTGCCAGATTAGCAATAAGATATAGATTACTCTCACTCTTATAATTACCTCTCCAAAATTAGTTTTCTGCCCACAGCTAACTCAAAGACAACTGCAGAGGTTGAAGTAACTAAACTAAAGGTTTCTAAATACCCCTGATGGTAACAAAGGCTTTAAAGTATCCCCAATAGGCTCAACACAGCTAACTCAAAGACAACTGCAGAGGTTGAAGTAACTAAACTAAAGGTTTATAAATACCCCTGATGGTAACAAAGGCTTTAAAGTATCCCCAATAGGCTCAACACAGCTAACTCAAAGACAACTGCAGAGGTTGAAGTAACTAAACTAAAGGTTTATAAATACCCCTGATGGTAACAAAGGCTTTAAAGTATCCCTAATAGGCTCAACACAGTTAACTCAAAGACAACTGCAGAGGTTGAAGTAACTAAACTAAAGGTTTATAAATACCCCTGACAGTAACAAAGGCTTTAAAGTATCCCCAATAGGCTCAACACAGCTAACTCAAAGACAACTGCAGAGGTTGAAGTAACTAAACTAAAGGTTTATAAATACCCCTGACAGTAACAAAGGCTTTAAAGTATCCCTAATAGGCCCAAAAATTGCATCAGGACGTGAGAGGGTTAATAGTCATGTTACTGTACTTATTTCATAGAGTGCCAATTCTTACAAAGAATTTACTAGCGCTCGAAAAAAAAAGAAATCCATAATAGTACAGCAGGCTAATACAAAATACAGCAGGCTAATACAAAAAGATCAAACTCTCCAGCTGATACTAAATTGCCATCTCTCCATTCTGATTATTACTTTATTATCATGATTTTGCGGCGAAATAGGTTGCTAATTATGACAACTTGGCAATAATATGACGCACAGACAGAGCAGTATCACATTTGTCCAGTAAGAATCATAAAATCTGATGCTAAACGATTCAATTTTACCGTCAGCTGGGAAAAAATAGACTAGTCATCCATCACAACTCCACTCATAGCTTCTCTCAAAAAGGAAAGTGTTAAGGGGACATGGGCCGCTTTTCTGGTCCCTTTTTTCCCTCGTGTTTAGCACCATTAGTTTCGAGATTTTAAGACGTTCGGCCCATTAGTTTGCGATTTTAACACATTTCGCCCCATTTCTTCGTCAATATTTAGGCCTTTCGTGCTATTTAGGTGTCGATTTTTCCCTGGCGAACAATAGTGTGGCTGTAATGTTGGAAGAATCGGCCTTTGGCCGGGAAATTTTTCTACCGAAAAATGTACTAATTAATCTAGAAGGGGAATCTAATGGATGTTTTATTAAATTTGATGAAGGTCTAGGGAGGAAACTAGATAAATCATGAATACATGCAAAAATCGCCCAAAAAGTGAACCATCCCCCCTTAACCCTCCTGGCCCGGTTGTCATTTTAAAATGACACCACGAATTAAGGGCAGGAGCCCGGGTGTCATTTTAAAATCTGTAAGCTTGAAAGCCTATTCAGCTTGGTCTGAACGCCGTGCGTCCGACGCATGTAAACAAAGCCTATCGTTACGTCACCGCACCTCCGAAAACAAGAAAGAGAAGACTCGTTTGTTATTGTATGTCGTTGTTTCAGTAGTGAAAAGATCGTCATATTGCTAACATCGCCTGCAAGTGCTCTCCACTGAAATCGTCATCACAACTGAACCAGTTGACATAGAGAGCTCTACTCAACGCCAGTCTACAGATTGGAAACCGCACTACATTTATAGATCTATCTATCTATCTATTGCCAGACGCCTTACTCCCCTTACGAGGGTGGCCATACACAGAATGCCCCCAAGCGGACCTATTCCCTGTGAGAGGGACAACCCGAGCCAGTTTAGTGAAGGACTTACAGGATTGACCACTCAATTCAGGATCCGTCCGACTCCGAGGCCCTCTGTGTATCTTGTTAGCACTATTTTTCTACAGTGGTGTTCGGCTAATCCATCCACTAACCTGCCTTACCCTTAGGTAAGCAGTACGGATTTGTATCAGGTTTACTCCCCTAGACAGGTTGCCAACCAAGGCTGACGAGTCCCATCCACCCGGATTTGTATAAGGTTGTCTCCCCTAGATGAGTTGCCGACCAAGGCTAACGAGTCCCATCCACCCGTTAAATTTCTAGCAGTTAAACTAAACAAAAATACGGTAGCCTAGGCCTAGACGTTTTTCGGCCAGATCGCCCGGGTAGCCCCCACTGTCATTTTGAGAGCCTGCCCGGGCCAGGAGGGTTAAGTTGCCTCTTAACCCTCTGTTCCCGGAAGGGCTCTTGAACGCCCATAAAAAAGCATACACGAGCTGCCCGGAAGGGCTCTTAAACACCCATGAGCTCAAAGCCTGTGAGCTTGGTGTGCGAGGCGTCGGTCCGACGAATGTAAACAACAGCCGGCTGGACCGACGCCCCGCATCTCCGGCCACAAGAAGGAGAGCGTCGCTTGTTCGTGTGTGCCTGTATGTTGTTGTTAAGTATCGAAAAGTAGTGTAAAGTGGCTGTTTTTGCCATAAAGTTATCTCCAATGAAAACATCATCACAACTCAACCAGTTGACTTAGAGAGCACTACTTAATGCCATTCTACAGGTAAATAACACAGCTACGCTTGGGGATGTGTGGGAATGCGGGAAGCAGTCAGAATAACAAATATACGGTAGCCTAGCCTAGACGTTTTTTGGCCAAAACACCCGGGTTTCGGGGAATATTTATGTAATGCGTAGCCGGGGCTGGAGGGTTAAAGCACTCAACAGAACTCAGCTGCCTGTGGGAAAGCCTATCATAGAAGACTGCATTCCACACAATCACTTATGCCAACAACATAATCTACATGGAGGCAAATGAACTACACAACACCGGTCAACATGGGTTCAGAGCGGGAAGATCATGTCTCTCACAACTTTTGGAACACTATGACAAAATTCTTAATTAAAGCGCTAGAAGAAAAGAAAAACGTGGATGTCATTTACACCGATTTTGCTAAGGCATTTGATAAATGTGACCATGGTATAATAGCCCACAAACTGAAAGCAAAAGGTATAACTGGGAAAATCGGATGGTGGATATACAATTTCCTCGTAAACCGAAAACAATCAGTAGCAGTAAACCAAGTCACATCTGAGCCTTCAGATGTCAAAAGCTCAGTGCCCCAAGGAACAGTGCTACCGCCCCTTCTGTTCCTCACTAATTTGCGACATAGATACCAACACTAGACACAGTACGGTGTCGTCTTTTGCTGATGACACAAAATTAAGCAAGATAGTAAACACACAAGAGGACACGGGCCGACTGCAGGAAGACATGAATGTAGTGTTCCAGTGGACCAGGGAAAACAACATGCAATTCAATGAAGAAAAATTTGAATTAATACGGTACGGAGATAATAATGGCGTTAAAGAAATTACAAATTACTTAACAGAATCTAACCACATAATAGAACGGAAAGACAGTGTGAAAGACCTTGGTGTATTAATGTCTGAAAATATGGGTTTCAAAGTACATAACCAGGTCAAAGTTGCGGCTGCGAAACGTCTAACGGGTTGGATTCTGCGTACATTTAAAACACGCGGTGAATTACCTATGATAACGCTCTTCAAATCTCTAGTGCTACCACGGCTTGAATACTGTAGTGTATTAACATCCCCATACAAAGCAGGTGAAATAAATTACTTAGAGAGTGTACAAAGAAATTTCACTTCGCATATAAGTTCGATAAAACAGCTACACTATTGGAAGCGTTTAAGAGCACTGAATCTGTACTCGCTGGAACGTAGAAGAGAAAGTTACCTAATAATATACACGTTCGTTGGCGCTACCTATACAGTACTGTACCTCACTCTACCTCTACAGAATGGTGATGGGCTGGTCTATCAGAGTGAGACCTGAGCGATCTCTGCCATACCCATAGCTTACTCTGACTGTTCCTTTTACTTATGTATTTTCTAGATCTCAAGTGACGGCGTCTCTTCCGTGGATTGACCTCCCAATCTACCAAGATTGGAAGCTAAAGCGTCACATTATTCCTTTGCCCCTCAACTTTCTCTTCATAATTGCTGAGGGGCACAGGGCCCTGGGTGGGGCTTTGGTTTCCCGGGCATTTACGCACCCTCTCAGCTCCCCGCCATGGAGTGGCTTCGGTCACCCAGGCTTTATTGTGGTCGGCAGGGAAGGTTCTGTGGGGGCGCTCGTTTATGGCCTTGGCCTTGTTCGGCCAGGCAGCTTGGGGAACAACAACAACAACCTCTACAGTATTTATGGTTGGGTTACGTTCCTGAAAACCCAATCTTTAATAACAAAAAATCATATAAAATACCCTAAAATTAATGGGGTAAATGGGGATCTGGGACCAGCCAAAACCCAAACACCTAAAAACCTATAATAATATAGTAACTCGGGACATCGGACAGTGAGGGAGACCTGTATGGGTACTGTATTCAATGGACCACTTGAGAGTTTCAGGCTATAAGGAAGTTGGTGCCGTGAACATCGATATTAAAGAGAAATGCAATACTAATGTGTGTTTCTGATGGATAAAAAGTATGATCAATTTGGTTTCATGTATTTATAAATGTATTGTGACCGTATTTTAGTTGATAATTCTGATAAATATTGATGTTTACGGCTCCAACTTCCTTATAGCCTGAAACTCACAAGTGGTCAATTAATTAAATCTTTTGGATGAACAAACGCTTAATAAATTTGTTCTTATTTGTATTACTATCACTGCTATTATTATTATTATTATTATTATTATTATTATTATTATTATTATATATTTGTTATTAATTTTAGTAAATTATAACAATCTTATTTTATTTCAACATGATTTTGCCATCGAGATACTTACTATTCTTATTATTTATTATTACTGTATTATTATTAAATGCTAACTATCTTTTATTTCAGTATGACTTTGCCATCGAGAAAACGACACTCCAATGGGTCAATGATCGCCGCAGCCGGCTGGAGAAAGAGGAGAAGGAACGCAGCGAGAGGATAGCCCAGTTTGACCGTCTGAAAGCCGAACGTCTGGCCAAGGAGGAGGCGGAAAGAGTGAAGCGGGAGGAGGAGAGGGTGAAGTTGGAGGAGGAGGCGAAGGAGAGGGAGAGAGTGGCGAGGGAAGAACAGGAGAGACTTAAACAGGAGGAGGAGGAGAGGAGAGCCGAGGAGGAGGAGAGAAAGAAGAAGGAGGAGGAGGAAGAGGGAGAGAAGGATGGAGAGAAAGAAGAGGAAGAATCGGAGGAACCCAAAGCGGAAAGCGGCGGTGATACGGATGGTGAAACAAGTAAGCCCGATCCAGACGAAGAACAACAACTGGCAGAAACACAGCCCTCCGAGACTCCCGCAGCGTCCGTCGGCACCCCAATCACCACAGTGGTCGCGTCTACGATCACCACAGCACCCACGACAGCACCTACCACCACAGCGATGACTAGCTCGTACGACGGCAACTCACCTTACCCCTGGATGCTTCAACCGACTCCAATCCCGAAGAGCTCCGTTCGATCGCCCCTGAAGACACCGACGAATATCAACTTCGCCGACTTCGAGGGCGAGGCGAACGACCCCTTCGACAGCGCGGCCTTGAAGTCCATCAACGACATGGAGGAACTAGCCAAGGTCCTGGGAACGACGAACATCGGACAGACCGCCACCAACAAAAGCAGCGACCAACCCGCCAAGAATAACAACCAGGCGTTCACCAATGGCCAAGGGGCTTACAGTGCCTATGGTGGACAATACCAGTACTATCACCAACAACAACAACAACAACAACAACAACAACAACAACAACATGTACACCAGCCGAGACAGCAAGGCTTTTCACAATACGGGAACCCCCAAGCGACTTCGGCCAATACAAGTTCTTCCGTCTCTTACACATCGACCACTTCCCAATACGCTCAGGATATGGGTCAAAACTTCCAAAACCCGTACTATTCGCAGCAGTGGAATAGCGGGTATAACAATAGTCCTCGAGTGCCTTACGACTATCGGCTTCAGACGGCCAACATTGCCAACGCCGTCAGCTCCGCGCAGGGGATAGTTAGCCCTGCGAATAGCCAGTCCTTCGCTACGAGTCAGGCTGGCAATCCGGGGACCATGACGTACGCGAATAGCTCCAGTACCAGTGCACAGTTCACAAGTACCGGTAATCCTAGTACTAATCAAGGCGGTAATCTACAATCCTTCAATAATGCCTCTGCGGACCCCACGCGAACGCCTAACAAACGGCCTGACCTGGAGGACTTCTACTCCAAATATTACTCGCAGAACAAGAACGTCAGCCAGGGGAACCAGTGGGGGGGCACGGGCGGGGGTGGGGCCCAGTCTGGAGAGTCGACGCCGAGTCACAGTAGTAGTTCCGGCGCCGCGGGTGGGTCGACGAGCGGAGGGTCATTGCGGTCATGTCGGAGCGTGCCGGATCTAACCGCACCGGAGGATTCGGAGGTTGGGAATATCAGTACGGCCGCACATCACAGCGACTCCAGAGGGTTTTCCCATACACCACCGCCTCGCCCTAATAGTACGGGACTAACTGGATTGGAGGTAAAATAACTACTGAATACATTACAGTAAAAGCGAGATAGTTTGAAGCCTGTGAATTGTTGGAGGCTTTTCTTAAGGGGAGGTCTCCACTTGAGGGATTTTTTTCTTGACCCCTTTCTCCCTCATGTTTAGCCCCATTGCTTTTGATATTATAAATCGTTTGCCCCATTAGTTTAGCGATTTTAAGAACTTTCACCCCATATTAAGACCTTTCGTGCAATTCAGGTGTCGATTTTATCCTGGCGAGCGATAGCGAGCCTGTAATTTAAGAGGAACCGGCTTTCAGCCGGGAAATTTTTCTACCGAAAAATCTTTCAAGGGGGTGTAATCTTAAGCTTGAAGGATATCTAGGGACCAAACTAAAAACCTCCCCTTAATTGCATTATTTTTTGTAGGTGAACTGTTATGTGTTCTTCTCCCGTCACCTCTTTTTCCTTTCTTGTGTCTCTTGCTGATCCTCCCTACCCCTTGTGGGAGTAAGGGTTGGCTACTGACTGACTAACTTATTATTTTACCCTCAGGATTGGAAACCACTACCGGATATTCCAGGATTGGAGGACTCGAACCCTCTCCCTACACAGCCCTCACCACCCACCACCACCAAGCCTTTACATCACCGACTACCGGATCCCTTCACGGATCTAACAACAGATGCTCAGGCGTTGGTCCAGAACATGGCAGAGATGGGCTTCCCTCGACCCAGAGTAGCCAGAGCCGTTCAGAAGCTAGGCACCGATCATAAAAAGGTTTGAAGATTAAGATCTCCCCTCCGGGGGGTGGGGTGCTACCACTGTCCACTCGAGAACTAATTCTTACAGTTTCTTACAGTACATCCTATGGAAAAAGGTAAACTAGGCCTGTGTATCCAGCTCAGTACCAGTACTTGCACTGCTGCGGTCGTTCACGGTGTTGGCGGCGGCGGTAGCAGACGCAACATTTTTACTATTCTGTATTTTTGTTTTATAATCAAACTTCAAATCTTGTCTTCCCCATGCTTTATCAAGATTACTTTCAAACTCCCTTATTGATTCGGAATCGACTACATACTGGGGCTACTACAGTAATAAAGGATAGCGTATTTTCATAATGAGGAAGTACAGTATTGTAGCTATAAAATATATGAAACGCAACAACTTAACTGAAATACATGCTGAACACATCAAAGAAAACATTTACTAAAGTCTCAACGTAAAAAATATATAGCAAAGCAGAATTGTAATACAAGAAAAATTACAATTTGTAAAGCACAAAATAATAATGTATTTTTTTATCTATCTATCTATCTATCTATCTATCTATCTATCTATCTATCTATTGCCTGACGCCGTGATCCCCGAAGGGGTGGCCACGAACGAACCGCCCCCATGCACCTCTGTCCCCAGTCAGTCGACGCCCCTCCTCCCAACCAGCACCGCCTTCGTTCATGTACTTCCTCACTCCATCCTTCCACCTCTCATTCGGTCTACCTCTCCCTCTGTCCCTCCATCTCGCTCTCGTACACCCTCTTAGTCATTCTCTCGCTTTCCATACGTTCCATATGGCCGAACCATCTCAAGTTGTTCCTTTTCACTTTTTTCAAACTAATTTAATACTGTAAAAAAAAAAAAAAAACAAAAAAAAAAACAATCAGGCCGCGACCTGGACAGTGCAAAGCCTTCCTTGGAGAGGTTGGTAACTAGACTTATTTAACTTTAAAAAGTTGTAAGCATATTATCTATTTCTATTTATCAGGCCCAATTCCCACTTTTCCTTTGGGGGGGGGGGGGGGGGGGGGAAGAGACTCAAGACAGAGCAAGAATAGGGACAACACAAAACAATGAACACACGAAGACAAAATACAAATCCACACGCATCATCATCATCATCATCATCTATTATACACGCTTATTATACAGTACATAACAGTAATTGTCGAGGGGCACAGGACTTTGGTTTCCCGGGCGTTTCCGCACCCTCCTCAGCTCCCCGCCTTGGAATGGCTTCGGTCACCTGGGCTTTATTAGTGGTAAGCAGGGAGGGTTTTGTGGGGGCACTCGGTTATAGCCTTAGCCTTGCTCGGGACCTTGGGGCTGCTCGGCCAGACAGCTCCAACAGCAACAACAACAAAAGTACGGTTGTATAGTTTATTTTTAATAGGTTCATTACTACAGTTTTTTGTTATTGATGATGCAGTTTTTACCACCATACACTCCCTGCTGAATAGCAAGGCTAGGGTGGGTGCCCTGATGAATCAGGGACTTAGTGAATAGTTGCCACAGATTGCTAGACCGCACCGTTCACCAACAGCACTGACGTCTGCCAATAACTAACTGGCTGGCCCGAGGCTCGAACCATTAACCTCACGGTTAGGCGAACGCTCTACCAATCGAGCTACGGCCTGTGACATTATGCAGGGAGGGTTCTATGGGGGCGCTCGGTTATGGCCTTGCTCGGGGACTTGGGGCTGTTCGGCCAGGCAGCTTGGGGAACAACAACAACAGTATAATGTAAAACTTGCAAAATAAACAAACCAAAACAGGAACAACGCAATATATAAAGACAAAATAATTGATCAAAATCACCATGTGTATTATTCCACAGCTCCTAGAAGTGCTACCGGTGCTATAGTCTATTCGCTGTAAGTAGGCGAGAAATCATGACCTCTAACTTCTGTAACTACTTTCCAGTAGTCTTCTTTCTTTGAGAGGTCAGTCTCCTACATGGCTCCGAGGTTGTATAACAGGTTGCCACTGTCCATGAGGCAACTGAGTTCTGTTGAATGCTTCAAGAGACAACTTAAGACTTTTCTCTTTGAGAGAAGCTATGATCTTGAGAGAGGTGTCATGACAGATGGCTATAGAGTTTAGGCTGTTTTGCCACTGCTAGTGATTGTTAAATGTGTGTTGTATATAAGCCTTCTTTTGATGCATTGATTTTGTTCTTTTTTCTTTCTCTTTCCGAGCGCTAGTGAATTCTTCGGAAAAATTGACGCTTATGAGAAATAAGTAACATGCTTATTATTATTATTATTATTTCTACCATTTGGGAAGAGTCAGTCAAGGAATAGATGTGGAAATTTACAGCCAATTTGCTCTATGGCTTTTTGAGTTACAGAGGATACAGGTTCATGATTTTTCGCCTACTTACAGCGAATAGACAATAATACTCCAATCCCTTCAAGAGAATGTTTAAGATCACAGAGAGGACCAGAACTTATATGGTCAACTACTTACAGTATGTATGTATGTATGTATGTATGTATGTACAATATACAGTGGTCCCGTGCATTTGGCAATTTCATTAGTCTAGCCAAACGTGTATTTCGCCAAACGTAGATAGTCCTTTAAATGGGAAAATTATCCATTAGTCTTTGACGAGGCCCGAGTTCACCCTTTTCAAACCGCCCGCCATGCGCATCGTCGATCGCCGACACACTCGGCGCCGTCTGCTTACTCTGTTTTTGCTAGAAGACAGGCCTAGCCTATGCTTACTCTGTTTTTGCTAGAAGACATAGGCCTAGCCTATATATCTCCACAAAGAAATTACCTAACCTAGGTTAGATGTATATCAGGCAGCAGAACTCATTGTTATCTTGTGAAGTCTTATTGATAAGGAATAACCACATAACCTTAGCAACAAGTTGCTATGTCACTAGCTAGCCAGACCAAGAAATGGTCTAACCTAGCTTAGATATATATCAGGAGGCATAAATCACTTTTACCTTGTCAATGGTGAAGACTAGAATTTTCTATACCAACTGCTTTTCGATTGAGCAAAATAATGAAATTGGTTTTGGATCCGTGGTCACTTCTTTGATTAATTATATTTATCGATTGAGCCCCTGAGTCAGCTGATGCGTGCGTGTGTGTTTGTGTGTCGCAGACTGTTCGGCACAATAAACAAAGCAAAACACAAGAGATATGAGTTTCACAAATCGGTTTGGTCAAGATTACTCTGTTAATATACGTTTATGAAATATACCTGGGATATTCTCACTATCCAAGCAGCTCACTTAGGGTTTTGTGAGTAGGCCTAAGCCTATCTATAGCCTAGCCTCGGCCTAAGAGTAACTCTCAATACGGCGCTCTACTGTAGCCTACATGAAACATTAACAGCAATAGAAAAGATAATAGACAATAGATAACAGATTTTATTTACCATGAATTATTTAGAGTTAGGCCTGGTGAGACGAGCATGCGGGCGGTGCATTCTGGGCCGACGCCATTCCGTGACGTCAGCATTCTCGCCAAAAGTGTATGTGAAGCGCCAAATTTGGTACCATTCTGGTACCATATCCAACCTAACTAACTTCTAACTAACTAACCTTCTAACTTCTAACCCTTCTTCTTATACTGTCGATCTTTTCTCTCCTCTGGGCTCCTCCGACCATAAACTTATCTCTGTCACCTGTCCTATCTCTCCAGTACGGCCACCCGATCCTCCTAGCCGGCGGCGCTTGTGGCACTTTGGCGCTGCCAACTGGGAGGCTCTCCGGCAGTACTTCTTTGATTTCCCATGGAATGATTTCTGCTTTCGTGGCCGGGGACCCTCGGAGAGTGCTGAACGCATTACCGAGGTAATCCTATCGGGCATGGAAGCATACATTCCATTCTCTTTCTCTCAGACTAATGCTAAAAAATCTTGGTTTACTCACGCCTGTTCTACTGCTGTCCGCAATAAGGAGGAAGCATTCAAATGGTACCGACGTCTTAAAACTCAAGACTCTCATTCTTCTTATGTTTCTGCCCGGAATCAAGCCAAATCTGTTCTTCGACTTGCCAAACACTCTTTCATCAATAATAAATGCACTGAACTATCCAACTCTAGCTCTTCCCAAGCTTTCTGGCATCTAGCCAAAAACCTCTCCAACAATTTCTCTTCCTCGTCTTTCCCTCCCCTTTCCCACTCTGATGGCACTACCATCACTTCTTCCTCTGACAAAGCTAAACTCTTCGCTCAAACTTTTGCTAGAAACTCCACCTTGGATGATTCCGGTGCTATTCCTCCCTCTCCGCCCCCCTCTCTCTTACTTATGCCTAATATCCTAATCTCTTCTAAAGATGTACTTTCTACCCTCTCTGGGCTTAACACTAATAAGGCGTACGGTCCAGACGGTGTTCCTCCTGTTGTTCTCAAAAACTGTGCTTCCGTGCTGACTCCCTGCCTAGGCAAACTCTTTCGTCTCTGTCTATCCTCTAACGTCTTCCCTTCATGCTGGAAGTTTGCTCACATTCAACCTGTCCCAAAGAAGGGTGACCGCTCTCAACCCTCCAACTATCGTCCAATTGCTCTCATCTCTTGTCTTTCTAAAGTTTTTGAAACTATTCTTGCTTCCAAATTTCTTAAGCATTTCTCTTCTCATAATCTGCTCTCAGATCGCCAGTATGGCTTCCTTAAGGGTCGCTCTACTGGTGATCTTCTTTCATATCTTACTAACTCTTGGTCATCCTCCTTTCGGGACTTCGGTGAGACTTTTTCTATTGCACTAGACATATCGAAAGCCTTCGATAGAGTCTGGCATAAATCTTTAATTTCTAAACTACCCTCCTTCGGTTTCTATCCCTCCATCTGTGCCTTTGTCTCTAATTTCCTTTCCGGCCGTTCCATAGCCGCGGTTGTGGACGGCCATTGTTCACTTCCTCACCCTATAAACTCCGGTGTTCCTCAGGGCTCTGTCCTATCTCCTATTCTCTTTCTAATTTTTATAAATGATCTCCTTAACTGTACCTTAATTCCCATCCATTCATACGCAGACGACTCAACCTTACACTACTCCATTAGTTTTTCAGAACGCCCCAGCCAGCAATTCCTCAACGACAAACGTAATGAAGCCATAGAACTCTTAAATTCTGATCTAAATACTATTTCCAATTGGGGCAGAGAAAACCTTGTTAACTTTAATGCTTCCAAAACCCAATTTCTCCATCTATCTACCCGTCAGGATCTCCCAGCGGACTATCCCTTATTCTTCAACAATACAAAAATCAACCCTTCATCTTCTCTCAATATTCTTGGTGTCTCTTTTTCTTCTGCTCTCATTTGGAAGGACCATATTACCAGTCTTGCTAAGGCAGCCTCCCAGAAGCTGGGTGTGCTCAACCGCCTTAGGGGGTTCTTTTCCCCAGCACAGCTTCTTGCTCTGTACAGGGGCATAGTGCGCCCTTGTATTGAGTATTGTTCACATGTGTGGGGAGGTTCCTCTCACACCGCTCTCCTAGACAAAGTTGAAAGGAAGGCCTTTCGTATCATTAACTCCCGTCCACTCACCAACTCTCTGCAATCTCTCTCTCTCCGCCGCAATGTTGCATCTCTCTCGCTATTCTATCGCTACTATAATAATCAGTGTTCCTCAGAGCTATCCCAGTGCATACCACCTCCTTTACGTAGGGCACGTGGTACCCGTCTTGCAACTCAATCCCACCCTTACTCTGTGCAACTCTCCAACCCAAGAGTGAAACGTTACTCTCAAACTTTCTTCTACTCAACAGCTGAGCTCTGGAACTCTCTCCCAGAATCAGTCTTTCCCTCTTCCTATGACTTAAATTGCTTCAAACTCCGTGTGTCCAGGCATTTTGGCTCGAACGTCCCTTGATTTTGGCCCTGTCACTCTTTCAACTATGGGGGAGGCACTCGCTATAGGCAGTAATGCCTTTTGCCTCCCTCAATCACATAGAAAAAAAAAAAAAAAAAAAAAACCTATCGCCAATACTGTGTTTCGCCAAGCTGAAACCCGCCAAACGCGAGGGACCACTGCACATACCCAATAGCTGGTGGTGGCCGACTCGAGACAGCCCGAACAGGGACCAGAAAAAAATAAAAAAAATATATAAAAAAATCACATGTCTAGGTTGCCCAGGAGAAGACCCAGAGACCCAGGCCCATTTGGGGTCCCCAGCTAAGACTCCCAGGCACCAAAGCTTTACCACCACAATGCCCGCCCACCTCACATACAGGCACGGCCCTTCATATACTGTATACCGGCTCCCCGGGCCAGGCGCCTGACGGAATATATCTAGTCCAACTGGCGCCCTCTCCCCTCTCCCTACAGAACGAGAACATACACGCTCTAACCATTACACCACCAAGACAGATATATAATGTGCTAAGTTGTTGTTGTTGTTGTTGTTCCCCAAGCTGCCTGGCCGAACAGCCCCAAGTCCCCGAGCAAGGCCAAGGCCATAACCGAGCGCCCCCACAGAACCCTCCCTGCCGACCACAATAAAGCCTGGGTAACCGAAGCCACTCCATGGCGGGGAGCTGAGGAGGGTGCGGAAACGCCCGGGAAACCAAAGCTAAGTATTAGTATACAGTACATGGATGGTTTGGACATGTGGAGAGGATGGATGAACAAAGCTGGGTGAAAAGATGCAAGTCCATTAATGTGGAGGGAGCTGCACGAAGGGGCGGACCAACAAAGACGTGGGATCGGACTTTCCGGTCTGATATTAACCCTTCCTACCCGGTCTGCCTTAGGTAAGGACAGCACGAAAGAAGGGCCAATACCCGGTATGCCTTATCTAAGGCATGAGCTTAATAGCCTAATTAAGCTTGGTCCGAACGCCGTGCGTACGACGTATGTCAACAAACCCAAGCGTTCGTCACCGCACCTCCGAAAACAAGAAGGAGAAGACTCCTCAATGTTATTGTTCTGACGTCATGACGAAATAAGTGTCTGAAAAGCCCCCATATTGGCAACATCTCTGCAATATTGGCTCCACTGAAATCATCATCACAACTGAACCAGTTGACTCTAGACGTTTTTCGGCCATATCGCCCGGGTAGGGGCGACCGTCATTGGCTAAGACAGCCCGGGTAGGAAGGGTTAAATCAAAGAACCTGACAAGTGAGGCAGCTCTTAACCCTTCAACCCCGGGTGGTACACGTGTGTACCATTATGTTTTGCCCCCAGGAACCCGGGTGGTACAACATTGTACCATTGCTTGAAAGCCTGTGAGCTTCGTGTGCGAGGCGTCGGTCCGACGCATGTAAACAACAGCCGGCTGGACCGACGCCCCGCATCTCCGGCCACAAGAAGGAGAGCGTCGCTTGTTCGTGTGTGCCTGTATGTTGTTGTTAAGTATCGAAAAGTAGTGTAAAGTGGCTCTTTTGGCCATAAAGTTATCTCCAATGAAATCATCATCACAAATCAAGCACTTGACTTAGAGAGCTCTACTTAACGCCATTCTACAGGTAAATAACACAGCTACGCTTGGGGATGCGCGGGAATGCGGGAAGCAGTCAGCATAACAATGATACGGTAGCCTAGCCTAGACGTTTTTCGGCCAAAACACCCGGATTTCGGGGAATATTTATGTAATGCATAGCCGGGGCGGGAGGGTTAATAGGGCTGCCTGGAACGCCGCCATTAGGAAGTGAGACCAGAACCGCATTTTGTGTGGAGCACTCATTCTTTAAATTTGTGTTAGTTTAACATTTATTATTATTCCACAGCTGTTAGAAGTGCTGCTTGTACTCCAATCCCTTCAAGAGAACGGAGAAGATGGCTATAAAGCAGAGAGAGCGTTCTATCACTATATGGGAGATGTACAGAAGACCAAAGACCACGTAGCTGCTGCTAAACAGGTAAATAAGGTTATTAACTATTATATATTCATATTATCACCAACCCACCAATTAACTTTGTTACAACCCGGAAGTTATGAGGAGTTTTAATTAGGCCTGGTAAGCACTACGGGTATGGTAACTCCCAAATTGTCACACTAGACTGAATAGATTAGAAGTTAATTCAGTGAGGAGAGTAATAGTCTGTTTAACAGACTTATGCCAAGACTCAGTAGTCTATTTTAGAGATGGTAGTTATAGTTTATATAGCAGTTTATTTATGTAAGTTATTATATCATAAGCCACTTTGATCTTATAAACTTGACCACACCACTAACCCCTTTGTACCAAACTAATGCACATAATATGATGGTTAAGAAAAATAAAGATAATTTTAATATATATATATATATATATATATATATATATATATATATAATTAATTATAAAAGAAAGGAGTCTATATTATATAAAGAATTGCAACTAACTAGATTAAAAAGGAAAATAATATATTTATATGAATATTAATATATAAATTATAATAATTTATCTCTATGAACAAACAAACAAAAATAAAGGAAAAGAGAAAAGAATCTTATATACCAAGGTAAACTAATGACACACGTAATAATAGGAATCAGGCTATGACAGACAAGACACTACTCCCTGGTTATCAGCACAGCTAGCGGTATTTAGTA
Source organism: Lithodes maja (assembly GCA_037953745.1). Classification (NCBI taxonomy): domain Eukaryota; kingdom Metazoa; phylum Arthropoda; class Malacostraca; order Decapoda; family Lithodidae; genus Lithodes; species Lithodes maja. The sequence goes on from JBAKBP010020095.1 coordinate 36,995, forward strand.
GCACACAATACAGGATAACACCTCCACACAAATCTCCAGGAGCCGATATATCCAAGACGCTGGTTGAGTATATACTGATTTCATATGAATTCAAGATGAATTACAACACCCTCCGTCACAGCCTGAATCCCATATACACGTACAGAAAGGTAACTAGAAAACAAAAGATTGGCAAGTACAGCGCCATCTATTATTAAGAACATTAAATAAAATACAAAATGAATCGATTGACGCCCTCAACTGAGACGTCATAGTCGACCCTGGCTGGCACAACAAAACAACTGAGTGCCGAGTCGAAAGGGGTCGAGCACAGCAGAAACTCTCGAAGCCTCACAGTGGCGAGGGATGTGACAACTTACAAATAAAACTTAATGAAATCAATGAAACTAATGCATACATGTGGTACTCCAAGGATTCCAACCTAGAATACTCACACCAAATTCCAACCTAGAATACTCACACCAAATTCCAACCTAGAATACTCACACCAAATTCCAACCTAGAATACTCACACCAAATTCCAACCTAGAATACTCACACCAAATTCCAACCTAGAATACTCACACCAAATTCCAACCTAGAATACTCACACCAAATTCCAACCTAGAATACTCACACCAAATTCCGCCCTAATAGAAAAGAGTGAGGCTGGATGACTCCGTCCGGGTTGTAACAACACTACACACTATCAAACACATTATGGAAGACTGTATAACACACACAACATACAAATAACACAACATACACTTTTGCCACTACTTGATGCATATAAGTAGACTGGGATGGTATGGACATGTGGAGAGAATGGATGAACAAAATTGGGTGAAAAGATGCAGGTCTGTGATTGTGGAGGGAGCTGCACCAAGGGGTGGACCGAGGAAGACCTGGGATCGAACTATACGTGCCAATCTCAAATTTAGAAACTTGACAAGTGAAGCAGCCCTTAACAGGGTTGCCTGGAATGCCGCCATTAGGACAAGAGACTGAAACTGCATGTATGTGTGGAGCACTCGGTCTTAAAATGTTATGTATGTACAGTATGTATGTACTATATACATACAGGCCATACAGACCATACAGGCAATAACCTAGCGCCCCCACAGAACCCTCCCTGCTGACCAAAATATAGCCTGGGTGACCGAAGCCACTCCATGGCGGGGAGCTGAGGAGGGTGCGGAAACACCCGGGAAACCAAAGCCCCACCCAGGGCCCTATGCCCCTCAGTAATTATGAAGAGAAAGTTGAGGGGCAAGGGGAAAATGTGACGCTTTGGCTTCCAATCTTGGAAGATTGGGAGGTCAATCCACGGAAGAGACGCCGTCACTCGAGATCTAGAAAATATATAAGTAAAAGGAACAGTCAGAGTAAGCTATGGGTATGGCAGAGATTGCTCAGTTCTCACTCTGATAGACCAGCCCACCACCACATGACTAGACCCCAATCCTCTCAGCGTCAGCTAGGAAAGACCCTAGAAAGCCACCTTTGGCGGGGGGATAGCTCCCCTATTTCAACTCCTTTCGGGGTTGGGCACCCGCTAGTTTCGGGGTTGGGGACCCGCAGTCAAAGGGTTGATTGGGATAGTATTCACCCTTTTAAAACCCACAGATCCTTCCTAAGCTGCATGAAATCGTCAAATGATAGCCAAAACAAACTGCTAAAATGTGTCAGAGCTTCAAGGGGTTAATAGGGCTGCCTGGAATGCCGCCATTAGGATGTGAGACTGGAAACGCGCTTCACGTGGAGCACTTGTTCTATAAATTTGTGTATGTACAATTGAAGGTATTAAGAGTTGTCATAGATTCCAGTGGTTTTCGCTCAAAAAGTGTTATTGGTATCGAGTCCTCGGACTGCCACATGTATTTGTTGATTTCATTAATTGAGTTTAGATGTGAAGTTGGTTGGTGTAAAAAACATAATAAATCTTGATAGTTCCTGGGAAAAGTGCTTATTCCTCAAAGTATTAGTCAGTGTCCGAAAATTTGTGAAATATCTGACAACACTTATTAACCTTGACTATACTGTATGTATGTACAGTTGGTCAAAGTTTCAGCTGACCCACCCTCGCTCTGGGGCTCGCAGAATTAGCTGGCAATACTGGTGTAGTGGTGCAGGGATACCACTTGCCATTAATGTGTTACCTGTGTCTGTCCTGTACTGTATATTACTGCAAATTAGACTATGTAATGTTGACGTTGTGAAGACTAAATGCTCCTTCATTAACCCTCCAGCCCCGGGGGCTATAGCTTATGACTGTACTCCTGTACCGGGGGTTTTGAGGATTTTTTACCTATGTTAACTACTCTGTAAAAGAATGAATATTGCATGTAATGTTGTGAATAAAAAAAAATAATGTTCCACAAACCTTCCTCTGTCGAATGGCGTTTAGTAGAGGTCTCTAGCCCCTCTGGTTGCATAATGGTGAGCGCGGGAAGACGAGTGCTTTTTTATGCGGGAATTTCCTCACGCGTCCGAAAGCGTCGGCCCGCCCTGGCTACGACGCACCTAGCCGCTCGCCGCGCCAAAGTATTTATCTCCCTTAGACGATTTTAGTGTTTGATATTGAGAATGTGATGTTTGTTTTGATATTTTCTAGTTATTTTGAGGCCAATTATATAAAATATGTTTATTAGGGTATCAATTTCACTGATATTGGTAATTTTCACTCGATACCGTACATTTTATTAGTAATTGAGGTAGGTTATTGTTGTATTAGGCACTTATTATTCGTTATCACAGGTGTTTATTATACTTTGGCCATCAAATCTTAGGTCTTGTGTCACTTTCACTTTGACAAATATGCTTTAGAGAGTGTCACTGTCACTGATAATGCTCATTTTCACTCGATACCGTACATTTTATTAGTAATTGAGGTAGGTTATTGTTGTATTAGGCACTGATTATTCGTTATCACAGGTGTTTATTATACTTTGGCCATCAAATCTTAGGTCTTGTGTCACTTTCACTTTGACAAATATGCTTTAGAGAGTGTCACTGTCACTGATAATGCTCATTTTCACTCGATACCGTACATTTTATTAGTAATTGAGGTAGGTTATTGTTGTATTAGGCACTGATTATTCATTATCACAGGTGTTTATTATACTTTGGCCATCAAATCTTAGGTCTTGTGTCACTTTCACTTAGTTATATGATTTGTAAACGTTTTATATACAATTTATTGTGTCTTTTTTCACTGATTTATATATTTCTATAGGTTCTAATCATATGAATGTCACTTGGTATATACATATGTGTCACTTTCACATATTATTATGGTGGAATTGTATTTGTATCAATTTTCTCATAATACTTGACTTTTTTATTATAATACATTGTTTTTCTTTCACTTTTTGCCTATATATAATTATAGTGTACATATTGTCATTTTATTGGGCAATTTCAGTATGATTATTAGAACTCCTGCTTGGTGTGGTAAGCAGCGAAGCACCCTACAGCACAGAGTGCCACCTTGCACTCCACACACTCCGTGGTTGACTTTTTACCTGGGTGCGGCCTCACCCTGCTGTGGTAGCAGACATGGCACCGCTTCTGATTTGTTCTTCCTGCTGCATTCTGAGGAAAGTAACCAAGCTGGTGCCTAAGCAGGTATGGAGCAGACTGCAAGCGGTCGATAACGGCGGGCCCAGGATGTGCCACTGCCCTCTGTGGCGTAGCATACTTCTCCAGGAGCCCCGTCAACACCTGCTTTTGGAACCTCCGCAGGCTGTTGAACTTCAGGGGTGGGTTCTCATTCCGAAGCCTGTATATATTATAGGCATTCAGAATTGACATGTCCACCATATGCAGAAAGAACTTTTTGTACCATCTGCACGAGGTACGCAGGCAGTCAATGAAGCCTATCTGCATGTCGGACTTGTCCACCAGCCTCATGTTGACATTGTAGTCCAGGACAGTATCGGGCTTGGTCACCCTGGCCTGGGTGCGGCGATCCACCTTGCCAGTCTCCACCATTTCCCCCTTGTGGATGGTGGTCAGGAGGTTGACCTTCCGCTGGTCGTGCCAGTGGATAGCCAGAATGGGCCCCGACTTCTTCCTGAAGACATCACCTTTTTTGGTCTTTGCAGGGAAAGTTGGCATGCCCTTCCTTTTCCCTCGTACTGTGCCTACAGTCCCTGTCTTGCGCTCATGCAGGTACTGTGAGAGAGTGGGGGACGTGTAATAGTTGTCCGTGTAGAGGACGTGATTTTTATGGAAGTAGCGGTCCATCATGGCTTGCACCACTGCTCCGCCAAATCCAATGAGGGGGTCCACAAGCACGTCCCCTTCCTTCCCGCTGTACACCAGGAAGTCCAGGACATAGCCAGTTGTGCAGTCGCACAGCACAAAAAATTTTATGCCAAAGCGATGTCTTTTGGAGGGGATGTATTGCCGGAAGCTGAGTTTTCCCCGGAACAGCACAAGAGACTCGTCAATGACGACCTTGCGGAAGGGCTTGAAGTAGGAGGTGAAGCGGTCTCGCATCATCTCATACAACGTCCTAATCTTCCACAGCTTGTCTGGGCGGTGGACGTCGGTGTTGGTGACAAGATGGAGCGCTGCGAGGATATCAAGGTACCGGTCGCGAGCCATATATTTCCCGAAGGCAGGGGTTGAAATTAGATCATTGGTGATCCAATAGTCAGGCAACCTATGCTTCCTGACATGAGGCATTAGCATGGTGAGTGCCAGGAACACCATGAATTCTTGATGAGTCACTGGGGTCCACTTCCTCATATGGCCCTTGGTCACCTTGCCCAAAAAGTGTACCTGGAATTGGTGCTGCTTGTTTGTCTCTTTGACAACATAGCCTACCACCTCCTCATCAAAGAATGCCTCAAATAGTTGGTGTGGTGGAGCATTGGGGCCTGCAGGAAAATTGGGGGTAATGCCTGAACCCTCCAGTGCCTCATCAAAAGGTGGCACATCAGGGTTGTATCCATCCCCATCAACTACGTCCTGCCATTGAAAAACGTAGAATGGGTCTTGTCTACGCTGACGAGGAGCTCCAACTGGTAGCCCAGTACGCCCACGGCCAACTCGGGAGGCGCGCGCCCTAGGGCGGCGGCGAGGGCGTCGGTCAGGGCGGCGGCCAGGGCGGCGGGCAGAAAGACGGGCAGCACGAAGCCGGGCCAAGCGGGTGGGTCGAGGGTCGTCGATGTCCATATAGTCATCGTCATCGTCAGAGTGGTCATCTTGCCCTGACGGTGGACCTATGTAATCATGGCCAGAGTCTTCAGAGCGGTGCCCTTCATCATCAGTGGCCCCCACATAATCTGGCGGGGAACCAGTGATGCGTGGGCGGCGTGCGGGTGGGCGAGGTGGGGAAGGAGTGACAGGTGAGGCTGTGTCCTCCAGAGGTCCCGGGCTCCTTGGCCTGCGACGAGTCACAGAAAGCAATGATTCACTTTCACTAGGCCCAGGTATTGGGGTGGCGACCTCAAATACTTCTGCAGGAAGACATGTTGAAGGCGGGAGAGGTGGGGAGGACCGTGGGGAAAGTTGCGGGGACGTATGGCTGGGGCCGGCAGGGGTGGACGCCGCCGCGGGAGCCTCAAACAAAACTCTCTTACTTTTCTTCATTTTCTTGGTATATTTTCTACCTTTCCCCTTTTCGGCAGCAGTATGTCTCCTGTCGGGGGACCTAGGAGGCAAATAGGCCGAAAGTGGGGGGTCCTCAACCCTTGGCAATGGTGGGGGTGGTGGGGAAGAATGCGGGGCATCCGGGTCATCTTGGGTGGCGTGGGTAGATAAGGGAGACAATGGCGGTCGAGAAGGGTCACCACGCTGACCCTCACTCACAGCCTCATCCTCACCAACTATTTTAGCTTGTTCCCTAGCTGCTGCGGCCGCCTTTTCAAGTATTTTTAACTTGTAGAAATGCAGCTTGAAAGGCGATTTACCTGGGGAAGGGCTTGGAGTCGTGTCACTTATGCGAAATTTTGTTTGTGACCTTGAACTCTCCCACTCACTCACTCTCGCAAGTTCACTTTCTTGAGGTAAACCAGCTTCCTCAACAACTGGTACATCACGTACATCACCTTCATCACTCTCATCACTCTCAAATTCTTTCTCAAATCCCAGGAATTGTTCTTTATCACTCTCATGGCCATAATCACTCGACTTATAATTACTCGAGTGGTCACTCACTTCTTCATCAATCTTATGCTTGGCATCAGCTTTCTCATAAAGTCTCAAAGTCGTCTCAATACCTCCGGGAGATAACACATTTAGGCGATGGCGTCGGGGTAAGGCACGACGCACTATCAAGGGCGTCGTAGGAAGCACGATGTCGGACACGGCGGAATCAC
>JBAKBP010020096.1:0-43302 GCA_037953745.1 Lithodes maja
ATATACAGTACATACAGTATATACAGTACATACAGTACATACAGTATATACAGTACATACAGTATATACAGTACATACAGTATATACAGTACATACAGTATATACAGTATATACAGTACATACAGTATATACAGTACATACAGTATATACAGTACATACAGTATATACAGTACATACAGTATATACAGTACATACAGTACATACAGTATATACAGTACATACAGTATATACAGTACATACAGTATATACAGTACATACAGTATATACAGTACATACAGTATAGCTAGAAGAAAGTCTAAAAGACGTCGCCGGTACAGAACGGGTTAACCCTTTCAGTACCAGCGACGCCTTTTTACCTTTGATAGTGGCTAACATTATCGATTTTATTCAGTTACACCTCTGAAGATCGATGACGCACTTGTGGTCTGTTTTCTGGCTATTATTAGACGATTTATATTCAGATTAGGAAGGGTTTATGGACGGCAGAGGGTTAATTGAAGGTGGGGTATTTATATTTATTAATTTCACTCCGACACCAAACGCCTCCCAAAGAAATGTATGGGGTATTTGGCTGAATATATACAATACATATAATATATACAATACATATAATATATACAATACATATAATATAATATAATAATATATACAATACATATAATATATACAATACATATAATATATACAATACATATAATATATACAATTCATATAATATATACAATACATATAATATATACAATTCATATCATATATACAATACATATAATATATACAATACATATAATATATACAATTCATATCATATATACAATACATATAATATATACAATACATATAATATATACAATTCATATCATATATACAATACATATAATATATACAATACATATAATATATACAATACATATAATATATACAATACATATAATATATACAATACATATAATATGTACAATACATATAATATATACAATTCATATAATATATACAATACATATAATATATACAATACATATAATGTAATATAATATATACAATACATATAATATATACAATACATATAATATATACAATACATATAATATATACAATTCATATCATATATACAATACATATAATATATACCATACATATAATATATACAATACAATTACATATAATATATACAATACATATAATACATACAATACATATAATACATACAATACATATAATATATACAATACATATAATATATACAATACATATAATATATACAATACATATAATATATACAATACATATAATATATACAATACAATTACATATAATATATACAATACATATAATACATACAATACATATAATACATACAATACATACAATACATATAATATATACAATACATATAATATATACAATACATATAATATATACAATACATATAATATATACAATACATATAATATATACAATACAATTACATATAATATATACAATACATATAATACATACAATACATATAATACATACAATACATATAATATATACAATACATATAATATATACAATTCATATCATATATACAATACATATAATATATACAATACATATAATATATACAATACATATAATATATACAATACAATTACATATAATATATACAATACATATAATACATACAATACATATAATACATACAATACATATAATATATACAATACATATAATATATACAATTCATATCATATATACAATACAATCATATAATATATACAATACATATAATATATACAATACATATAATATATACAATACATATAATATATACAATACATATAATATATACAATACATATAATATATACAATACATATAATATATACAATACAATTACATATAATATATACAATACATATAATACATACAATACATATAATACATATAATACATACAATACATATAATACATATAATACATATAATACATATAATACATACAATACATATAATATATACAATACATATAATATATACAATACATATAATATATACAATACATATAATTATACAATACATAATATAATATAATATAATATATACAATACATATAATATAATATTATATATTACAATACATATAATATATACAATACATATAATAATATATACAATACATATAATATATACAATACATATAATATGTACAATACATATAATATATACAATTCATATAATATATACAATACATATAATATATACAATACATATAATGTAATATAATATATACAATACATATAATATATACAAATAATATATACAATACATATAATATATACAATACATATAATATATACAATTCATATCATATATACAATACATATAATATATAACATACATATAATATATACAATACAATTACATATAATATATACAATACATATAATACATACAATACATATAATACATACAATACATATAATATATACAATACATATAATATATACAATACATATAATATATACAATACATATAATATATACAATACAATTACATATAATATATACAATACATATAATACATACAATACATATAATACATACAATACATACAATACATATAATATATACAATACATATAATATATACAATACATATAATATATACAATACATATAATATATACAATACATATAATATATACAATACAATTACATATAATATATACAATACATATAATACATACAATACATATAATACATACAATACATATAATATATACAATACATATAATATATACAATTCATATCATATATACAATACATATAATATATACAATACATATAATATATACAATACATATAATATATACAATACAATTACATATAATATATACAATACATATAATACATACAATACATATAATACATACAATACATATAATATATACAATACATATAATATATACAATTCATATCATATATACAATACATATAATATATACAATACATATAATATATACAATACATATAATATATACAATACATATAGTATATACAATACATATAATATATACAATACATATAATATATACAATACATATAATATATACAATACAATTACATATAATATATACAATACATATAATACATACAATACATATAATACATATAATACATACAATACATATAATACATATAATACATATAATACATATAATACATACAATACATATAATATATACAATACATATAATATATACAATACATATAATATATACAATACATATAATTATACAATACATAATTATAATATAATATAATATATACAATACATATAATATAATATTATATATACAATACATATAATATATACAATACATATAATAATATATACAATACATATAATATATACAATACATATAATATATACAGACTACCGGCTGATGGGTTTATCCACTAATGAGTTAAGTGAAAAGTATACCAAACAGGAAGATTTAAGGGGAGGTTTTTAGTTGATTCCCTAGACTTCCATCAAGCTTAAAATTGCTCCCCCTTGACCCCCTTTCAAGATAAATTTGTACATTTTTCGTTAGAAAATTGGTTCCCCTTAAATTACAGGCTCGCTATCGCTCGCCAGGAAAAAATCGACACCTAAATGGCACGAATGGTCTTAAAATTGGCAGAAATGGGGCGAGGGTTCTTAAAATCGCCAAACTAATGGGGCAAGCGTCTTTAAATCTCACAAGCAATGGGGCTAAACATGAGGGAGAAAGAGGTTCAGAAAAAAATCCTCCCGGTGGAAATCTCCCCTCAAGCCAAGCGTGGGTTAAGGGGACGTTATAGTATTTATTTATTTACATTAATATTATAAATATGTTTTATTATTACAGGTACATTTACTGTATATGCTTTCGTTTGCTCCCAAGACATTTATCAAGCGTTAAAAACACACACACACACACACACACACACACACACACACACACACACACACACACACACACACACACCCTTTCAATATAAATTTGTAAATTTTTCGGTAGAAAAATGTCCCGCCCGAAGGCCAGTTCCTTCTAAAACTACAAGCTCGGTATCGCTCGCCAGGAATAAAATGCCACCAAAATGGCACGAAAGGTCTTAATATTGACAAAGAAATGGAGCGAAAGGTCTCAAAATCGCCAAACTAACGGAATGAACGTTTTAAAATCTAATAACTAATAAGTTATACCTGAGGGCGGTAGGGGGTCCATAAAAAGCAACTACCTCCCCCTTAAGCAGAATGAATAGACACCCGACATACACTCCATTATGCAGGAAGGTAAGCGCTCACAGGCGGTGCAAGACAAACTAATCTAGAGAGAGAGAGAGAGAGAGAGAGAGAGAGAGAGAGAGAGAGAGAGAGAGAGAGAGAGAAGAGAGAGAGAGAGAGAGAGAGCTAGCTCCTAGCCGGGGATGAAGGCCCCATCGACCTAAACGTATGGTCGCCTTTCATTGAATAAGATAAAATTGTCTGACAAATTGGCTTCCATTTTCCCGTCTGCTGTGGAGGGGAAAGACGGGGGGGGGGGGGGGGGGGGCTGACTCTGTGTTATAAAGTTAGTGGCCCGAGAGAGAGAGAGAGAGAGAGAGAGAACTGAATTAACATATTCAAATAGGGAATTAAGAGGACCTAAGAAGAATTGAGTGAGAGAGAGAGCGAGATAGATAGATATAGATAGCTAGAGAGAATGAAGGAGGTAATCAATTAACATATTCAAATAAGCACTTCAAATACTGGACCAAAGAAGAATGTATTATATAACAAACAAGGCAGGGTCAAAGGCATAGCTTATACTGGGGGTTAATGGGGGGGACTGTCTAAAGTGAAATACCTATAGAACCAATATACAAAGAGAGAGAGAGAGAGAGAGAGAGAGAGAGAGAGAGAGAACGATTACATTGATTTACATAGATACACTGATCACACGGACCTTACGATCCAAACGAGGTGGCTAGGACTTAATGCTAGTAGAGAGAGAGAGAGAGAGAGAGAGAGAGAGAGACGGGGGGGGGGGAGATGGGAGAGTGAGTTATTGGGTGAGTGAGAGAGAGAGAGAGAGAGAGAGAGAGAGAGAGAGAGAGAGAGAGAGAGAGAGAGAGAGAGAAGGGAGGGAGGGAGGGGGTGGGGGAGGTATGTTCAGAGGAATGTGATATAAAAGGGTGGTTGGTTAGGGGAACTCAGCCTTTCAAGTGAACAGCATCCATTTTGACTCTTTCCTTTGGCTATCATTAGACGATTTTATTCAGATTAGGAAGGATCTGTAGGAATTATCAGGGTAAAGACTATCTCAATTAACCCCTTCAACACGATGACGTCTTTTTACCTTTGATTCTGGCTAAAATTAGACGATTTTTGCTGTTTAAGAAGGGGCAGTGTTATTCAGGGGGGGGGGGGGGGGCGGGGGCCGATTCAAGACAGAGCAAGAACAGGGACAACAGAAAACACAACAGAAAACAATGAACACACACAAACAAAATACAAATTCACACACATCTAGGTTATCCAGGAGAAGACCCAGAGACCAGGGTCACCAAGGTCCCTCCAGCACTCCCCCGGCCCCCGACCACCCGTAGAGGTTCCGATCTCGGCAGACAGACATATGCAGCAGAGCCGAACCACAAGCCCGTCCACCTCACTTCCAAACTTCATATAAACCGTCTCCCCGGGCCAGGCGCCTGATGGACTATTATCTAGTCCAACTGGCGCCCGATCCCTTCCCCCAAATGACCACCTGTTCACTCATATATTCACAAGCATTCTCCATTCACTCCTGTTTATTACCACTTCCCTTGCCTGATCTATAGTCATTCCTCTATCATCCAAAGCTTGTCTTACACAGTCTCTCCATCTCAATGGGGGTCTTCCTGCCCTTCTACCTCCCCTGTAATACCTAGTTTAATAAGAAAACATGAACAAACTATAATTATGTTAACTAATAAAGGAGAAAGGCAACATACGTGTTTGTTAAGGTTGAGAGAGAGCGAGAGAGCGAGAGAGAGAGAGAGAGAGGATCAGTGCTGGGAGAAGAAGGGGAAGGAAATTGAATTTAAAACGGGATTGAACTACAGAGGGTTGACTGAAAAATATGGGAGTGAGAGTTTATATATGAGATGAACTGGAGGGATAGGGAGAGCAAGTGAGAGTGGGAGTGAGTGAGGATAATGACAGAATGAAGGATAATGACAGAATGGTGGATAATGACAGAATGAAGGATAATGACAGAATGAAGGATAATGACAATGAATGATAATGACAATGGTGGATAATGACAATGAAGGATAATTACATAATGAAGGATAATGACAATTGTGGATAATGACAGAATGAAGGATAATGACAATGGTGGATAATGACAGAATGAAGGATAATGACAGAATGAAGGATAATGACATAATGAAGGATAATGACAATTGTGGATAATGACAATGAAGGATAATGACAGAATGAAGGATAATGACAATTGTGGATAATGACAATTGTGGATAACGACAGAATGGTGGATAATGACAGAATGGTGGATAATGACAGAATGGTGGATAATAACAGAATGGTGGATACTGACAATGGTGGATAATGACAGAATGGTGGATAATGACAGAATGAAGGATAATGACAGAATGAAGGATACTGAATAAATGAAGGAATAACGAGAAAAATGAATGCAAATTAATTCTATTAATGAACTGAGAAGGACAATGTGTGTGTGTGTGAGTGTGTGTGTGTGTGTGTGTGTGTGTGTGTTAGTGGCAGTGAAAAGAGGAGATATATCACGGAGACAAAAGCTTCCAATGAGAGAGAGAGAGAGAGTGTGAGTGAGTGAGGGGGGGGGGAGGAGAAGGTACTATACTTTGTGAGAGATATAGAAATGTCAATGTGTTCGTGTGTGTGTGTGTGTAACAGCGAGAGAGAGAGAGTGAGAGTGAGTGAGATAGAGATATAGATATATAGATAGAGAGAAAAGGGAGATATTTACATATATACACTGGCCACACTGACCTTACGATCCCTGTGAGGTAGCAACGACTTAATCCTAGTAGAAATAGCAACCCTAAGAGAAAGTGGATGGAAAGGGTAGCAAAGATGAAGTCTCTCTCACTCTCTCTCTCTCTCTCTGACGTGAACACACGAGAGAGAGAGAGAGAGAGAAGAGAAGAGAAGATATATTGTGAAAGCTAGAGAGAATTGTCAGTGTGTGTTTATGAGAGAGAGAGAGAGATAGAGAGAGAAGAGAAGAGAAGAGAAGATATATTGTGAAAGCTAGAGAGAATTGTCAGTGTGTGTTTATGAGAGAGAGAGAGAGAGAGAAAGAAAGAGAGAGAGAGAGATAGAGAGAGAAGAGAAGATATATTGTGAAAGCTAGAGAGAATTGTCAGTGTGTTTATGAGAGAGAGAGAGAGAGAGAGAGAGAGAGAGAGAGAGAAGAGAAGATATATTGTGAAAGCTAGAGAGAATTGTCAGTGTGCGTTTAAGAGAGAGAGAGTGAGAGAGAGAGAGCGAGAGAGAAGAGAAGATATATTGTGAAAGCTAGAGAGAATTGTCAGTGTGTGTTTATTAGAGAGAGAAAGAAAGAGCGAGAAAGAGAGAGAGAGAGAGAGAGAGAGAGAGAGAGAGAGAGAGAGAGAAGAGAAGAGAAGATATATTGTGAAAGCTAGAGAGAATTATCAGTGTGCTTATTAGAGAGAGAGAGAGAGAGAGAGAGAGAGATATGAGAAAATATATTGTGAAAGCTAGAGAGAATTATCAGTGTGCTTATTAGAGAGAGAGAGAGAGAGAGAGCGAGAGAGCGAAAGGGGGGGGGGGAAGGAAGTGAGAGAGAGAGAGAGAGATATATATATATATATATAAGAATGAAATGACAAAATAATGAACTTAGCCAGAAGTGGGACATACAATAAGAGACACTGGTAGGAAACTTAAGGCCCGGTCACACTGCCTTTAGCGTCTGCAGCGCGAGTAAATTTCCCCGAAAATTTTTAGCCGCTGTAACACGCGGTGGAAAATGTGAAAAATTGGCTAACACGTGGTTACCCGTGGTATGCCCGCTGAACAGACGCCGGCGCCTGTTCAGCGTCCTGACCGCTGGTGAAGCGCGACTGGAGCGCGGGTAAGCGCGGGAAAATCTCCACGTGGTGACAGGCAGCGGCGGGTAACCGCGGCTGCATCACGCCTGACCCACGGGTGATCACGTGTACAGCACGGCTGGTCCACGTGTGCAGGGCGGCCGTTTCGCGGGCTATCACGGGTACTGCGCGTGTGTACCACGCCCCCACCACGGGTATATAAGGAGCCCGGGCAGGCGGTAGAAATCATACTCGCTCCAGACACCACAGTGCACACTCCAAGACGAAACTCCCAGACTCCCAGACTCCCAAGATGGCTCCCAAGATGGCTCCCAAGAGGTTACCCACCACGAAAGCCCCCAACAAGGGCAAGAGGCCACCAGGTGTCCCTGTGGAGGTGCAGCCGGCAGCCGAAGATGCGAGTGCAGAGGTGGAGGCCAGTCCTGCTGCACTTCAGGAGGAGGAAACATCTTTTGAAGGTCAGTACAATTTATGTTATGGGTTTTCAGATATTTCTATATTTACCTAAAATTATTATGTGTACAGTGTTAATTTGGAATAACGTGCAATGCATACTATGAATAGAAACAATACAATAGAATGATATTTTATCTAGTGTGCCATATTTCCATTTGTAAACGCATGTATATGTATATATTGTATACCCGATTATTGTCTATCTCTAAATACCTTTAATTTTGTGCCTTTTCAGGTGTTGCATCTCCTGCCACCACCACAGCTGAGAGCACCATTCCACCAGAGGAGGAGGAGGATGAGGAGGAGGAGGAGGAGCCTGATGCCTCTCATTCCCCGGGGCAATCCCCACATGAGGAGGAGGAGGAGGAGG
Source organism: Lithodes maja (assembly GCA_037953745.1). Classification (NCBI taxonomy): domain Eukaryota; kingdom Metazoa; phylum Arthropoda; class Malacostraca; order Decapoda; family Lithodidae; genus Lithodes; species Lithodes maja. Next base: position 8,927 of record JBAKBP010020096.1, read on the forward strand.
AGCAGCAGCAGCCGGCGCCCAAGAAGGGGAAGAAGAAGGCTGATGGTGCTCCGAAACAAGGCTGGAGTCTCCCCGACCTAACGGAGCAGGAGCTGGTGGAGTGGCTTCAGGCCAACACCTACCTGTGGCTCCGCAGTACTAAGGACTACCACAGAAAGAAGGCTGCGTGGGAGATGAAGGCCAAGGAGCTGGGGGTCAGTCTGAAACACCTACAGAACTGGTGGAAGAACGTAAAAGACTGGTACGTCAAGCTGTCCAAGAGGACCAGTGGCCAGGCAACCAAGCTGTTGACCGCGAGGGACAAGTGGGTGTTGAAGAACATCGCCTTCTACAAAAGTAAGTACATCTCATTATATGTATTTGAGAAGCTTGGAAATGAAACAAATATAGTTAAATACAGTAATATTATTTTATAAAATCATGACCAAAGTTTATTAAACATCATATCACTGTATTCACAAAGTAAAGGTGTAAATTATATTCCCAGAAATATATAAATATGTATTTGTCTATGCCATTATATTAAACAAATGTTTAACTTGTTTCAGGTTCCATGCCACTGATGTCCCGGACACCCTAGTCAGCCTGCCCCGTTCCCCATCTTCCACCGGTTCCGCCTCCTCTGCTGCACCTGCTGCTGCCGCCCCGACCTCCCAGGCACAGGAGTCACATGACTCCGGGGATGCCAACATCTTGGAGGACATGGAGGTGGCAGGGGCGGAGCAGGCCTCAACAAGCCGCCGCAATAGGAGGACTGCAGGCTATGAGAGCCAAGAGGAGGGCTGGATGCTGGACCTCCGATCCACCATGAAGGCCAACCAGGCACTGCTGGAGAGGCTGCTGCAGGAGAGGCCTCAGCCCCAGACACGTAGGGAGGCCTTTATACGCTATGTGTCCGACATCCTGCGCACTGTCCCTGACGAGGAGTACCAGGTGCTGCACGACATAATAGCGGACACTTTGCGTCAGCGACACATGGGGCCCTCTACATCGGGGGCTGGACCGGGCCCCTCAACAGCACCACAAGCCAGCGCCTCCACCTCACAACAGTTCGCCTTCACACCACCCACCTACAGCCAGCCGCAGTATTATCAGCTGCCGGGATTAGCGAGTCCCAGTCCCAGCAACTGGCAGTATGGTGTGGGTGGTGGCCAGCAGTCCCAGTCCCTCCAGCCACTCCAGCCACTCACGACACCTGTCCGGTCTAGGGACTCGGCAGAATCTGTCGGTAGGATTCTGGCCTCCAGCATTGCGGAGGACTGGAATGTAGCCCCAGGCCCTTCTACAAGACGGCCTGACGACACCTCCGGTGGCCCAGGTTCTCTATGAACCCATATGCATCTTTAATTTTTTTTTTTATAATATTCCCATGTTTATATGTATTATTTGTATTATTTTGTATTATTTGTATTATTATTTATTTTTATTTAGTATTAGTATTATTTCTATTATTTGTGAAATATGTATTATTTATTTTATTTTCTTAATAAATAACTGTATAATTTTCCATATGCTTGTTTCCATTCCCTTAACTTGACTGTTTTTCATAGGTTTTCTATAGTAATAATAATAATATCTTAATAATAAATACTCACAATAATAATAATAATAAGGAAATAAATAATAACAATAATATTATAATAATAAAGCCTGAGCGAAAATAGGACTCAAGAAAACAACAAGTGAGGCGGCTATTAAATATTTATTATGTAACACAATATTATGGTAGAACAGCTATATGTTCAGTCAAATAAATTGGGTGTTTACAATAACTTAAAAGGTATCCACCAGTAGCCTGCACAATAACTAGAAACGGGGTAGGAGCATGTTATCCTGCCATGGAACCCTTCCAGCAGGTGAGTTGCACCATTCCATGATGAGGTTCCTCTGAGCCTTGGCTTTCCTGAAGTCTCTGTTGTTCCCTGGTAATTGGTTGTGTTACGACCGGGCACTCGGGTACACTAGGGCTCTTACACAGGACTCGAGTATGGCTCGCTGCCACAACGGAAACACACGATCCCAACCCCAGAGTACTGCCAGCCGAACAAAAAACGCCACTACCCTCCAGAGTTCTATCTGCTATAACGGGGTATACAAGAACTCGGTACTAGCGTTTCACACAACAGACTAATAACAAGACGGGAGTTATCTAGTCTGGTCAACAATCAAACAAAGAAGAAAGTACTACAACACTAAAGAATAGTGTTGGCCGAAGCCGAAGTAATCCACCCTTGACTAAGAACTTAAGAAGTCCTCCACCCTCTACTTCGGATCGGCACTATTACGTTACGTTAAACAATAGTCCTCGAGCATCAAGCAAGGAATCTTCTGATAAAGTTAGATGCTTCTCGAATACTCGTAAGAAGTAAGTATCGGATTTTGAACAGCAATTCAATAAGTAACACACTGGCAATTAAAGGCTTTAAGTTGACATAAGAAGAATTATAAGAATAAACAATAGTAAATGGCAAACATTAAGAAGAAGTACTCCGACAATGCACTGACAATAGCCTACTAGGATTGTGCTCGTGGGCCACTAATCTCTAAAGTAGCTAAGCGTGCCACACATGAAATCAATAGTGCATAAACAATAACATACATAAGGAGAAGCTTCAATACTATGCTGTATCTGCTGGTCGAGCAAAGTCTAGCTGGGATATCTAAGGTTAGGAAACAATGGCTGAGCAAGCGGCTCGTAGCCTAGCGAGGTCCTTAAGACTGTGCGGCCAAATTACGTTAATTGACGGGATGCTCTCTTGAGAGATCCAGATCACTAGTATCTGGTTCTCTCCTGGCGATCCTCTCAAAGTCAAGCAAATGAGATAGCACAGTGTTGGGTGGCAGAGGCAAAAGCCCTCACTCGCAACACAGTGCTAAACTCCCACGGTACACAGTCAGAAAGACCACCCAGGCGTTCCACGTCTCCGTTGCAATTGTACTGGTTCAACCGCAACCTAGTACTCATAGGAAATCACAACTCAGAAACCCTATCCCAGTCTAGCATTGCCTAAACCAGCAGAAAACAGGAACATGAATAATCGCACACAGGGAAATGCATATACGAGTGCAACAAACATCAATCAATCCTATTCTAGTTAACCCTTCCAAAAATAGGCTATCTAACAGGCACTTATCTCGTGAGAACTCAAGCGATAATACTTTGGCTGACTAAATCTGCACCAAAGGGGTCATTGGTTAAAAAGGGACGAGAAGAGAAGAAGATAGGCTGTTCAGAGAGTAGAGAAAGTTCACATCAGTCGGAAGAATATGGATAGTTGCAAGGGATATGAGAAGTCGCTCTGCCTGATGAGTTCGAGTAAAGCATGGCGAGACCTCCCTTTTTATACTCGGCCCTCTAGTGAGCAGATCGCCAACTACTAAGGACCGCCCACTGACAATCATTACGTAATATTCTCTCTCAATCTGGGATCGACAAAGGATTTCCCACGCGGTGAGAAGGAGGAGGGAGGAGGGAGGAGGGAATTAGGCCTACCTGCAGCGTGGCACACTCACTGTTCCCCCCGTTACGCACTCTCTCTCCTCTCATCATTACATATAAGTCCCACACACAATACTTATAACTAATGATATAAAATAGAACTCATTGACTCAGATGAAAACAAAATACATATTTATAATACTTATAGTACAACGGCTCACATAAACTAAGTTAGGAAACTCTACACAGACTACAGCCAAAGTTCCTGCCCTGACGATCCTAGCGAGAGTGGGGCCTGACTGGGCGTTCTGTACAGCATGCTCATACTCGACATGCGTCACACCTCCCCCAAGATTTTACTTGCTCAACCCTGAGCTAAAATCTGACACACAGAACCCCATCAAGACCCTTACACCCAGCGACCGCATGGCACTAAAACAAAGCTGAGTTCATCACTAAAACACATCTTAAAAAAAAAAAATCACATTTTATAACTCCTCCCAATAATAGCAAAAGACACAATATCATGCTCCCAGAGCGAGCTTACAGCAGCTCAGCCGTTTGATAGTTCGTGGACTACTCAAACTCTATGGGCTATGACAAACTTATACAATTATCTATATCAAAAAGAAATAGTTTTTTTTTTTTTTATGATTTTTATATTTTAATATGTTTTTTTCCGGCTGCACTATAAGGGCAGCCTATTTTTCTTCTATACCAAACGCTCAACTCCTGCTTTACGACCCAATACGCTGGGCTACAACCGCGAGCCAACAAGCACCAAGCGCAAAATACTATTCAAACTAAAGCAGGAGGCTACCCGTGTGTCAATCCACCCAGGATCATATACCCTTGAACGACCATCTGCAACCACGTTATCACAACCGGCAATATGGCGTACGTCCAGGTTATATACCAATAACCTTAGTGACCACCTGGTCAGCCTCATATTCCGATTGTGAAACTGGTCCAAGATCTTGAGAGGGTGATGATCTGGGTAAACTACAACGACCGGACCATAGGCTGGAACATAGACCTCGAAATGCCCCAGCGCATCATCGTCCTTTTCACTTTCATTCATCAGGTTCTGAAACGTTGCTGGTGCATTCTCAAGTCCGTCAGGCATAACATTGCACTGGTAGGCACTCCCGTCCACAACAAAACCACATACCTCTTTAGCACGCTCGGACAAAGTTACAGGCAACGACCACTCACGACATTCCTTATCCCTCAGACCCTTCGTCCACACGTAATCCAGCTCTGCTTGCACCACAGGCTGTCGAGCAGGATTTATACGGTAGGGAATTAAACTGAGCCTTGCACTATCTCCAGCCTGCATGTCGGATTCTACCCCGTACATCAGGCCTGGAGAAGCAACAAACATGCGAAAGTACTGCCATAGCCTAGTAAATAACTGCCTTGCACTGTCTCCACAAACAACATGCCTAGTGCCCTCCCACAACCCAGCCGAGACCGCAGCTTCTAACCTGTAGTCTCCCTCCTTCTCCACCTTCGTCCCTAGAACAGCCAGGTCATGAGAGGGACAATCAGTACCACCCGTGCAGTCACTCCCACAGTTCATTATTGCTAAGGCTTCCCCGCCGATACCGTACATGCGCACCCCCGCATTCCTTGTGACGACATCTGCCTGCGCAGCATCACCGCTTTCAGCGACATGGCCAGATACAGTCGGTCTATGGTAGGGCTGTTGCATTAGACTAGAGCAGCATTGGGAGGCTATGCGACGACCGGGCACTGCGATACCACAGCCGACCTTACCAATCTGCTCAATGTCCTCCTTTTGACCACCACCCTTGGCAGCCATGGGTCGACCCTGACCTGGCAACCATGCCAAAGCCTCGTCGCCCACCTTAAACCACCGAAACAACGAGGCTAACGGTCTTTCAACAGTCACGTGACCTGCCCGTGGAACATCTTGCACCGCCCGAGTTGTGAGACTCAGGGGCTCGGCACGACCAGTGGGGTATGAACCGAGCTGGTGCTGGAGTGCTGCACACTGCTGCTCAGGCAGGTGCTCTAGCGCTTCCACAGCCACCAGACTCGTGTCCCCCGCCCACGGCTCCGCCGAGACATAACAATCCCTACTCTCCTCCACCTGTGCCCTACTGCCCCCCTCTCCTTCTCCACCTTGGCCGCGGCAGACCAACGCAGGGACAGTAGGCTGCTCAGGTGGTTGCCTCACAAACTCCTCCAACAGGTTCACATGACATGCTTCCCCGTCCTCGTGTTTAATCTCGACAGCACCATTACCACACTTCTGAACTTCCGGATCCTCCAACTGCAGTTTACAAATATCTGAGGGAACCAACTTGTCTAGATGCTTCCGAAGCAACCCAAGTCCTTCCCCAATATCAAACTGAGCAACCCTTTCTTCTCTCCGTGTGCAACGTTGCTGCCTCGGAGTCTCTTCCGGCCCTACCTCCTCACTAGCTGTGACAGGTCCTGGGGCCTCTCCAGACTCTAACATAGGTGCCAATACTGAATCACCCAGGAGAGCCGCCGAGTCAAAACTCTTAAAACCAACTCCAGCTTTAGCCTCCTCCTGTTGATCGTTCCTCTGCTGGTCTGAAGACGGAGGACTAGGCTGTGACACTTTAGCTGCCCGAGCTCGGGTGACAACACACGCCATGGGTTGTGTCTGGCACCGCTCGACCCACTCTTGTTCTCCCCCACTCACGTCGGCCGGCCTCTCGGCAACGACTAAGGGTAGAACCTCAGAAGCGGGCATTGCAAAGTCGTTGCCGAGAAGAAGGTCGACGCCCTCCACTGGCAGTTTCTCCACAATCCCGACATCCAATTCACGTGTCACACCATCCACCTCCAACTCCAACCGCACCAGCGGGTATGACCGAGTTGCATTAATACCCTGCACCACTACCACCCGAGCCGCATTTATAGGGTAGCCAGTCAAGTTATTCATCAGAGTCTGGGAAGCACCTGTATCACGCAAGACCTCTACTCCATGCTTGCGCCCCGCCCACATCACGCAACCCCGTCCTCTATGGTCGCAAAAAACATCCTGAGCAGGGTTCGAGCCTCCCAGGTGCTTCTGCATTGGCTGTGCCTCAGCCTCTGACGAACTGCCCCGGGCAAACTCAGAAGACTTCGGAGACACACCAATGTTGCAGGCCAAAGACACAGCTGCCGTAGGTGGTTTGCTAGGACAGACTCTTGCAAAGTGCCCCTTTTCATGACAATGATAACACTCCAACTCCCCTCTGGGCTTCCCTTGGTACTGGGAAGGGCCCGGCCCCTTCTTAAATGGGACGGTGCTAGTCTTGTGGTCAGTCTTGGTATCATAGCTCTTGTACTTGTTTGCATAAGGTATATCACTAACTCGGGGGGGTGGGGCGTCACGCCCCTTGTTACCTGCCTCACTACGCTGGGCAGACCCGCACCCACGAATTAGTGATAGCCGGAGGTCAGCCATCTCAGCTGCCTCCTGTAGAGTTTTTGGGTTCTTTTCTTTAATTGTTAAAGTCATTTCTGCACCTGTACACTTATAAAACTGCTCGAGCAGAAACAGCTCAGTCAACTGTTCGGCCGTCTCAGCTTTCTCAGAACGTGTCCAGTTTGTAAGTGCATCTTTTAAGTCCCGGGCATGTTCAAGAAAGGTCGCCTCCCTAGTCTTTGTAACACCCCGAAACTTCAATCGATATGTTTCTGGTTGCAACTCGTATGCCCGTAGGACAGCTCTCTTCAATTCTGGGTAGTCAATGCAAGACTCTAAAGGCAGTGCATCATAAGCCTTCAGACCCTTACCCGTAAGTCTTGAGGAGACCAGAGCTGCCCACTTCTCTTCAGGCCAATTATGCTCCCTACACTTCTTCTCAAAACGATTAAAAAATTCTGTGACTTCAGTTTCACTAAATGCCGGCACCAATTTGACTAAGTGGGACAAGGACTGTTCTCTTACTTGGCCCTCACGGCCCATCCGAGTCCCTGTCGATTCTGCACGAGTCTTATCTAAATCTATTTGAGCACAATATTTCTCGGAGTCGTACCTAAGCTCAGCCTCGTGCCTCCTCGTCTCATTCTCCTGCCTTCTAGACTCAGCCTCAATCTCATGCTTCCTAGACTCAGCCTCAATTTTAGCAAGCTCAAGTCTAAATATCATATCTGGAGACAGGCAGGAAGAGGGAGCTGCCACTACTGAAGGAGGGGGGGCAAGAACTGGGGAACCACCATACGCACCGCCCGAGGGCACTCCAATCTTCCAATTCTCATCCCTCTGTGGGAGGGTGCTAACCTCCGGTACTTGAGTGGACGGCACTGTGGGAGTCGAGTGAGAGGGGATCTGGGGAGGAACCCCCCCAAACGCCCTCTCCTCCGAAACCCCATGTCGCCCACGCAACACCCAGGAAATCAGCTCCCCCTTGGACATCCCTCCTACATTGGATAGACCCAAAACCTTGGCTATCAGGTGCAAGCCATAAACATTCACCCCAGTCAGCCTCTCCTCCGTCACATGGTACTGCTTACTCACAAAAAGTCTAGCATCCTCCTCACTAGTTACTAACGGCACCTCCTCAAATGGCATCTCTCGCTCCTCGTCAATACTAGGGCACGACATACTGAAGTTCACAAAAAATTCTCGAGACAAAAGTGTTAAACTCCCTTATGTAAGCACTAATTACTAAATTAACTGGAGTCTCTTAAATGCTCTCCTAATTGCCTTACAAAAAAAAATATTCTTCAATATGCACGCTAAAGTACGAACAAACAAATGTTGTACAACTCTGCAAAAAATTATACTGTTCACAAAATCCTAAGCAAGGTCGCCATTTGTTACGACCGGGCACTCGGGTACACTAGGGCTCTTACACAGGACTCGAGTATGGCTCGCTGCCACAACGGAAACACACGATCCCAACCCCAGAGTACTGCCAGCCGAACAAAAAACGCCACTACCCTCCAGAGTTCTATCTGCTATAACGGGGTATACAAGAACTCGGTACTAGCGTTTCACACAACAGACTAATAACAAGACGGGAGTTATCTAGTCTGGTCAACAATCAAACAAAGAAGAAAGTACTACAACACTAAAGAATAGTGTTGGCCGAAGCCGAAGTAATCCACCCTTGACTAAGAACTTAAGAAGTCCTCCACCCTCTACTTCGGATCGGCACTATTACGTTACGTTAAACAATAGTCCTCGAGCATCAAGCAAGGAATCTTCTGATAAAGTTAGATGCTTCTCGAATACTCGTAAGAAGTAAGTATCGGATTTTGAACAGCAATTCAATAAGTAACACACTGGCAATTAAAGGCTTTAAGTTGACATAAGAAGAATTATAAGAATAAACAATAGTAAATGGCAAACATTAAGAAGAAGTACTCCGACAATGCACTGACAATAGCCTACTAGGATTGTGCTCGTGGGCCACTAATCTCTAAAGTAGCTAAGCGTGCCACACATGAAATCAATAGTGCATAAACAATAACATACATAAGGAGAAGCTTCAATACTATGCTGTATCTGCTGGTCGAGCAAAGTCTAGCTGGGATATCTAAGGTTAGGAAACAATGGCTGAGCAAGCGGCTCGTAGCCTAGCGAGGTCCTTAAGACTGTGCGGCCAAATTACGTTAATTGACGGGATGCTCTCTTGAGAGATCCAGATCACTAGTATCTGGTTCTCTCCTGGCGATCCTCTCAAAGTCAAGCAAATGAGATAGCACAGTGTTGGGTGGCAGAGGCAAAAGCCCTCACTCGCAACACAGTGCTAAACTCCCACGGTACACAGTCAGAAAGACCACCCAGGCGTTCCACGTCTCCGTTGCAATTGTACTGGTTCAACCGCAACCTAGTACTCATAGGAAATCACAACTCAGAAACCCTATCCCAGTCTAGCATTGCCTAAACCAGCAGAAAACAGGAACATGAATAATCGCACACAGGGAAATGCATATACGAGTGCAACAAACATCAATCAATCCTATTCTAGTTAACCCTTCCAAAAATAGGCTATCTAACAGGCACTTATCTCGTGAGAACTCAAGCGATAATACTTTGGCTGACTAAATCTGCACCAAAGGGGTCATTGGTTAAAAAGGGACGAGAAGAGAAGAAGATAGGCTGTTCAGAGAGTAGAGAAAGTTCACATCAGTCGGAAGAATATGGATAGTTGCAAGGGATATGAGAAGTCGCTCTGCCTGATGAGTTCTGAGTAAAGCATGGCGAGACCTCCCTTTTTATACTCGGCCCTCTAGTGAGCAGATCGCCAACTACTAAGGACCGCCCACTGACAATCATTACGTAATATTCTCTCTCAATCTGGGATCGACAAAGGATTTCCCACGCGCTGAGAAGGAGGAGGGAGGAGGGAGGAGGGAATTAGGCCTACCTGCAGCGTGGCGCACTCACTGTTCCCCCCGTTACGCACTCTCTCTCCTCTCATCATTACATATAAGTCCCACACACAATACTTATAACTAATGATATAAAATAGAACTCGTTGACTCAGATGAAAACAAAATACATATTTATAATACTTATTGTACAACGGCTCACATAAACTAAGTTAGGAAACTCTACACAGACTACAGCCAAAGTTCCTGCCCTGACGATCCTAGCGAGAGTGGGGCCTGACTGGGCGTTCTGTACAGCATGCTCATACTCGACATGCGTCACAGTTGGGTGTCGTGTCCTCAAGGTTCCTGCCGGCACGCCAGGCACCAGGCACCATGTCTCCATTTGGACGCTCCACATCCACCAGTCGGTTCTGCATCACCGGGTAACGCAACCTCATAAGGTTGTGGAGGAGTACACATGCCTTGACCAGGAGCCTCACAGTGTCAGCTTCATGCAACATGGTCGTCAGGAGAACTTGAAAGCGATTCGCAAGTATGCCAAACGAATTCTCCACCACCCTTCTGGCTCGCGAGAGTCTATAGTTGAAGATCCTCTGCTTCCTGGTCATGTCCCTGTTACCGTACGGCTTCATCATGTAGGTCCGGAGTGCGAAAGCATCATCTCCCACCAGAAAATAAGGGACATCCTCAGTGTCACCTGGGAGAGGATCAGGCTGTGGGAATCCAATAATGTCGTTCCTCTGGAGAGCCTCTCTCAAAGCACTTGCATTGTAAATGTGGGCATCAGACGTTGAACCCTTGCCGCTGACGTCTATCCAGAGGAACTTGTAGTCAAATGTGACGACTGCCAGGAGGATGACACTAAAGAATCCCTTGTAGTTGTAGTAGTCGGAACCAGTGTTGGCAGGAGCTTTACAGGCAATGTGCTTGCCGTCTATTGCACCGATGACATGTGGAAAGTTCCACCTATTCATCCAATTACCGGTGATCTGACGCCAATCTGCAGCGGTCTGTGGTGGCTTGAGCAGCTCCTCACGGTACTCGTCGACGATGGCCTCACACACCTCGCGCACCACTATACTGATGGTGTTGTGAGGCACCCTCCAGCCATACTGCATCTCACGGTACTTGGCGCCAGAGGCAAGGTGCCTCAGGGTGAGGGCAACCTTCAGGCCTGGATCAAGGGGTGCTCGGCAGTTGGTGGTCGTCTTGGTAAGGGCTGGTGTCAGTCTCTGCACAACTTCATCGAACATGGCAGGTGGCATTCTCATGAAATTGTGGAAGGCCCTTGGATCTTCATTACGGAGCTCCACCATGAGACGATCATACAGGCCAAGCTCAGGTCTCCTGCGTATCCAGTCACGCACCCATATGTTCCGGACCGCCCTCCTCCTCAGCCGTCTTCGTCTTCGTCTATCAACGAGGTACTGATGGACATGTACCAGCTGGTTCATATGCTGTTGCATCAGCATGCAGACGAGGTCAATACGGTCCATGTTCACCCCATCACGTCAGAACCAGGAGTGATGAATGCTTGGCAAATCGAGCCAAATATATAGGTCCCAGAGTACACACGCAAATGCACGTGAAAACACGCGGAACAGATGCGGTACAACCGTGCTATGACCGTCATTAAACCGCGATTACCCGCTAAAGGTTCGCGTCCTATCGCGTGTAACCACGTACTTACCGCGGCCGTAGCACGTCTTTACCACGTCTTTACGCGTCTTTACCACGTCTTTATCACGTGTGTACCACGTGTGCCCCCCGTGGCCACCCGCGGTCTCAAGTTTTGAGCAGCTCAAAACTTGAGACCGCGTGTGATTTTTCTAGCCTGTGTGGGTGCGGCTGTATCGCGTCCTTTCACGACTTATATGCGTCCAACAGCGCTTGCTTCACGTTCACACATTTTTCGCCGTGAGACGTCCGCGATGCGACCGCGAAGGGCAGTGTGACCGGGCCTTAAGAGACGTGAAGCAGGGTGAGCGAGAGAGAGAGTTACAAGAGGTACGGTTAAGGGAGCCCACTTCTTTCTCTCCCTCTCTCTTTGGCTTGTATCCATTGGGCCCCATTCAGCCTACTATTTTAGGATGTTTACCCCCATCTAGGTGTCAATATTTTCCTGGCGAGCGACAGCGAGCCAGCATATATATATTTTTTGACAGCAAGCTAAATTTGTACATTTTTCGATTGAAAAATGTCTCCGACGAAGCCGGATTTTTCCATACAATGCTGGCTCGCTAACGCTCGCCAGGAAAAAATCGACACCTGGATGGGGATAAACGTCTTAAAACAGTTAGCTGAATGGGGCCGAATGAATACAAGCCAGGGACAGAGAGAAAAGGAGAGAAAGATAAAACAAAAAAAACGGTGATCCCCCTTAAGCCGGTATCACACGAGAGCTTTTATAGTCAACATTCGATGATCAACATTTTTCTGGCAACATTTCTGGAATATTTTACACTGGTGTCGGAAACTAGACTGGTGGTTGATGAAATTAGGTTACCAAAATATTATGAATGTTGACATCATAAGCTGCCAGACCAGTGTTGAGGAAAAATGTTGAGCGAAAAAGTGCTCGTGTTATACCGGCTTTAGGGGGGTGACCTGCTTTCTTTCTCTCCTCTTCTCTCTTTCTCTGGCTTGAATCCATTCGGCCCCATCCAGCCTACTGTTTTAATACGTTTATCCCCATCCAGGTGTCAATTCTTTCCTGGCGAGCAGTAGCGAGCCAGCATATTTAAAAAACAATTTGACAGCAGGCTAAATTTGTACATTTTTCGATAGAAAAATTTCTCTGGCGAAGCCGGACTGCTTCATATATTGCTGGCTCGCTATTAGTATAGTGGGATTTCCTAAAAAAGGCCCTCTATAAGAATCAAGGAGCATTTTTGGGTAAAAGTTGGGAACCAGACTTTTTAGCATAATTCAGGCATGCCGAATTCGATAAACCCGGTTCCCAAGCGAAATTTTGAGTTTTGACCGTCTATTTTGCATAAACAAAATGGCCGCCAAATTGGAAATTTTTGACACTTCTTGAACCATTTTCTCCAATATCTCTCTAACTAGGCAAGCAAATATCACAAGTGAAGCATCTATACCTATGTTTTGAGGGTCAGGGAATGTCACCGAGGCATTTTTAAAGGAATCAGTAATAAGCCTAGACTTTAATATACATATTAGCGGCTGTCATTAGAGAAAAATCAATGGTTCCCAACTTTACCCCAAGATACTCCTTGATGCTTATGCAGGCAAAACAGGGCAATATCTGTCACTCACCTGAACTATTTATTGGAGTAGACCATATTCATGCAATACAAGGAGTTTGATCATCACTCTGTTGCTGACATGCACACATTGCTGTGCATCGTAACCCGGATTTGCGGCATTTGCACCGACACGTCCTGCATTGTTTCTGGCAGGCACATGAAATAATTTCCAGGCAACTTTGTGGGATCGGACTCAATGACATCAGAATGGGTTGTAGTCCTGAATCGCCATGTTTCCATCCCATGTCTGTGGGTGCAGGAAGCTCAGGTACAGCACAGTGAGCATTTCTCCAAGTCATTGCTTGATAGTGTACTCGCATCAAATGGAAGCGGAGAGCATCACGTGTTGGTGGCATTGCTTCTGGTTTGGCAGTCTTTGAGAACAGTATATGCCTTGCTGCATCAACAGAGTCTGTTTTGTGCACATCATATATTCTGCAGACAAACGTTTCTGAAGATCGAATGGTCTCCTCTGTGAGTTCACCGGTTCCCAAGTTTATGAGCAATTGATGGTGCTGTTTGAAGACTTTCCATGATGACCTTTTGGTGTGATTTGCGATGTAGGAGGTGGTGTCGCACCCGGTTAATGCATGAAATGGTAAAAGAGTTGTTGTTGAATCTCTTGGTAGGTTGTTGAAAACTGCATCAATGGGTATATATCGCCTTTTCTTGGTGGTACCAGACATCATCCAGAGGTGTTCACATTGTACACGTGGGAAGTGGGAAACCAAAAGCACGAGAACATCAGTGTCCCTTGATGACACAACAACTGTATTGAACTGGCTGTGCACAGCATGTAACACCAACCTAGTGTCAGCTTCTTCATGTGTGGCTCTCAGTTGAGTCAAATCAGTGATTGTCTTTGATGACCTAACCTCAATTTCTTCTCTGAATCCCCCAGCAACTACAATCTCCTTATCATCAGGTGCCTGAGAACACAGTTCCTCAGACAGGAAATTTGCAAGATCAGCTTTATTAGCAGGGAGCGACACAAAGTTAGTCCATTTTTTGGGGAAGAGGCACATCACGTCCCTCAACAATTCGTCTGATTGGTCGATCTGCTTTCGTGCGTCGTGTCCTCGTACCACCCTTGATTGTCTCTTCTCTATATCTGTCGAACACAATGTCTACCCGTTGATAGTTAGAACCTGCCTTTAACACCTTATTAGCGGCCTAGGCGGTTTATTTATATGTACCGCCCAGCGGGGTGTTTTTAGCCAAAATAGGGCTGTTTACGTGATCATTTTCATGCCTAAATAAGACCCAGAATGTAAAACAAGTATCTATCCCTGAAAGGGCATAAACAGAGCTTTCGAATGACACCATAACGATCCTTTTATGATGGCTAGTTTTCTTGCAATAACCGTGCAACGCGAGTGCAAAAAGCATGTAATTAGGCACTTTCCCCATACAATTCCGTATATAGCGAGTGAGAGAGGGAGGGAGGAGGTGGGATTCGTGTCAGTAGGTTCGCCGCGGTGGTCTGGAGCAGTCATACGCTCGCTACTCTCCTGCCACCACTTGTCTCTCTCTCTCAGCAACATTACGTGCTGAAATTGCCACACGACCTATGTCGAGCGCCGCCACATAGTCCAGCTTTATTTAACTCGACTTATGTTGCTCGCCGACAGTTAAGGGTTAATACTGCTCTTACGTATGTGTCGGCCAAATCCCCAAAGGTCATTGCATTGTCAGGCTTTCCCAGAGCAACCACCAGTGCTTGTCCATCAATGATTAGGCAGGATGATGAGTCGTGAAGTTCAATAGCTTCAGGGCAGATTATGTCTTCCGTTAACTTATCTGCCAGTATGGACTTATTTCCAGTGCGGAGTGTACCATTCATTTCAGCGAGTGATACAGGAACTGGCAGAAGCTCGTGCTTTAGGACAGCTGGCAAGTCAACTGGACGACCTGCCTCATAGGCAGTAAGAAGGCGTTGAAGAACGTTTCTATCTGCCTTCAGGATAGTTCTCTTGTCTTTCTCTTTATTGTCTTTGACCACTTCATACAGAGATGCAAACGTTTTGGCATTACTCCTGTGTAGGGGTGCATGGATTCTGACATCTGGCTTGTCACCTTGCTCAGGTACAATCATCCTCTCCTCAACGAATGTATTCACTTTTTCTTGTCCGAGTTCTTTGGCACAAAGTAATGAGTTTTGGATTGCCTCTGTTGCTAGGTCTTTTGTGGCCAGATTCTGCAATGACGCTGGTGAAACCGATGCAAAAACCTTGAATCCCTGGAAGGCCGAGAGCAATGCCATCTTGTCATCGTTGTCCCGCTTTTGCCGTGATTTGGTAGCTTCATTGTGAACACATGCACTACCAGGACAGTTGTTGTACATTGCATGCGTTTCAGCTGCAATGTGAGACCTCATATTATACGAAAGGGTCCATCTACAAAGCGCTGATGTTGTCTTTGTGATGCCAATGATTCCACCTGCTTTCTTTTCTGTACCATTTATCCACTCCATGGCTTGGTCTGGATCTACTTGGTTGAACTTTTGAACAGAACGTTTTACAACAAAGTTGCCCCTTTGAAACTCTGATAACACGGATTCTGGTAGTTGGTTCATCTCGGCTATATACACTGTACCCCATCTTGCATAGTTCAGGTGGTCATACCGCATGAAGTATGGCAACATCAGACTGAAGGAGTGGAGATGAAGGTCCCAGATTCCATCACGCTGAGCTCGAGTGAACTGCAACAGTATTGAGACCATGTCCATATAGTTCCACCAGAAGACAAAGTTCACATCATCAGATTTACTTGCTATGAAACCTTTCAGAAGATTGTGAAACCGTTCCTGCTTCAGACATCTTATCAGCTCTGGAATTCTTTCGGGATTGTCATCAGCAGCTATCGCAGAAACTTCATCATGGTATTCCTTGTCTGACTCTGCAGCAAACAGGAGAAATGTTGGCAACAAAAGCCGCCAAAGAGCTTGCAAAGGAAGTTTGTGAGCTCTCATAGCCTTATTGTATGCTTTTCCTGACAGGACAAGCTGCACAGCACCCTCCCCAAGCAGTCCACTCTCTAGCCACACTTCAGCTAAACCAGATCCAGCCATGTGATCTCCTATAGCCTTCAGGAAGTTCATCGCGGTATGAAGTCCACCAAGGCGAGGGATTAATTTATCCCGATATTCTTCCACAGACCACTTCAGTTCCATGAGTTTGCAATATAAGGCTTGGTCCACTGTAAGGACTGTATGCTCCTGTCCGAAATGTGAAGATATCGCCATGCACCTCTTCACAACTGTATTTAGCGTATCTAACTCGTGAGCAGGAGCAAGAATTATGGGCAAATACCCTACTGCTGTCTGCTCTGGTTCCTCTGTTGAGACTGACTGATTGAATACTGTCCAAGAAGGTTTTGTGGCAGAATCTTGACGTCGCAGGAAAAAAGTCATGTCTGTTGCTTGTGCTTGTTTTACACAATCACTGTCTCCTTCAGGTTTCATGAACCATACCTTGTCAACAGGGGCTGTGAATACTGGCTCACTTGTGGCAGGATTTATATTGACAGGATACAGGTTCTCTAGGACATCTGGCACGATCAGCGTATGTCTAGCAGATGGCTCTAACATCCGAAGTTCAGCATCGGCTTTCTGTCCCCGCTGCCATGTTGCCATTTGAGTTGCATGGAAAGTATTTTTTCCATCAAGTGTCTCATCAAGAATGTCAATGTTATCTGCAGTGTAGTGGATAAATTCATTGGCTACAATGTTTGGTGGAATAATGGCCCCGGTTGCTTGGTCCATAGATTTCAGGGTGCTCTCAGCTAAGGAAGTGTCTACTTGCAACACCTGTTCATAGCTCAAACAGTGGCCTGCCTTGTGGAACAACTCTCCCAGATCTTTTGATCGTGTGGCTTGATGTAGTGTATTGGCAAGACCAATAATATTGGTAATATTATTTATTAATATTAATAAATGGACTCCCAAACATATTATGTTTGGGAGTCCATTTTCTGCCGCCGCTCATACAGTAAACTAGATCCTGTGCTACACTCAGAACTCTGCCTTGGACAAGATCTTCATTTTTTTCAGAACTATCATCTTCTAGCACCTCTTGACCACCAAAGATTAGTCTCAATAGCATATATAAACTATCTGGAATGCATTGAATCGCTTCATCTTCACTTACAGAGAAACCTTTGTGACCCAGAAATTCCATCATGTCTCCACGAATTCTCAGCGCTACATGTATAAGTGATAGGAAAATGTCATCCTGAGGCACATATTGAGGCAACATTTTCTCAGTCTCCTCAATTTCTGTCATTTCCAAAACTGCAGTATGCTGATACTTTGTGGGAATCAGCATGGTTTTTCTCTCGGATGTGCTCCTGTCAAGAGGTTGGAAGAAGTTGAAAATGTCTCCCAGCTGTGACTGCAACTTTTCCTTGAAGGTTGTCCTTCTACTGTAGTAAGACGGTTGAATTATGGTTGACGATTCTTCAGCAAGCTCCTTATACCGTTCCCAGACATCATTCAGCAGGATAACGTGCCATCTGTCTGCAGATTGTTGCAACTCTTTGCATAGCCATACCATCGCAAGGTCTGTATTGTCCGAGTCCAGCTTTGTTTTATTGGTAGATCTGGTGAATGCTCTTAGACACTTCAAGTGGTATTTGGCTTCAGCTGCAATTAAGTCAATCACTCCAGCCAATTGAAGGCCAATTTTGTAGTCGAGAGGGGAAGCTTCAATTATCTGATCACTCATTTGTTTTGTCATTACTGAGATCAACCGTGCCTTCAAAACAACAGTTTGACAGAAAATGCATAAGTTCCAGTTTACTGGTTCCACGTGCCTTCGCAATGAACATCTGTTACCACTGCTGCTGCAACTTGCTTCTTGTTTTGAATCCACTGCCTGCATCTTCCGCAAACGTTCAAGTTTACTTTTGTCCGTGAAGTGGGCATAGCACATTTTGTGCCACAAGAGTTTCGGCTTCAGCAGAATCCAAGACATTCTCAAGACGGTCAATCACATCGATATTCTTAGTGTCTCTAAGCTTTCTTCTGGTACTGGCAGCATCCCTGACTTTTGCGAGTCCATGGTCACTTGCATTACTAGGAATAACACTGGCTGTGTGAGTTTGGCAGAAGATGCACAAGCTATAATCTACAGGTGAAGGCCTCTTCAAAGTAACTACTGGATCCATTGTAGTCTGCAAATAAAAGAAACAATTAGTATTAGTATTAGCATTAGATATTGGAGAAATTGATTTTTCTATAATTGCAGCCACTAATTTGCACATTTACGTGAAGGCTTATCACTAATCACTTTAAAGATGCCTTAATCACATTCTCTGACCCTCAAAACATAAGTATAGACACTTTATTTGTCATTTTTGCTTGCCTAGTTAGAGAGATATTGGAGAAAATGGTTCATGAAGTGTCAAAAATTTCCAATTTGGCGGCCATTTTGTTTATGCAAATTAGATGGTCAAAAACTCAAAATTTCGCTTGGGAAGCGGGTTTATCGAATTTAGCATACCTGAAATATGCTAAAAAGTCTGGTTCCCAACTTTTACCTAAAAATGCTAACATTCACATTTTTCAGAAACCCCACTATTCTATATCGCTCGCCAGGAATAAATCGACACCTGGATGGGGATAAACATCTTAAAACAGTGGGCTGAATGGGGCCAAATGGATACAAGCCAGAGTAGGCCTAAGAGAGAAAAGGAGAAAAAAGGCAGGTCAGCCCCCCTTGAGGGGAGACTGACCGTTTGTTTGGTCCATTGATTAATGTATTCATATATTTTTTTAGTTTCCTCCCTAGACCTCCATCAAGCTTAGAAAAACCCCCCCTAGACCCCTTCTAAGATAATTTTTTACATTTTTCGGTAGAAAAATGTTCCGGCCGAAGGCCGGTTCGTCTTAAAATTGCAGGCTCGCTATCGCTCGCCAGGAAATAATCGACACCTGAATGGCACGAAAGGTCTTAAAATTGACAACGAAATGGGGCGAAAGGTGTTAAAATCGCCAAACTAATGGGCCGAACGTCATATAATCTCAAAACTAGTGGGGCTAAACATTAGGGAGAAGGGGGTCCAGAAAAACGGTCTGCCTCCCCTTAAGTGTCTCAAAGACCTTGATGTCAATGCCGAGGAGATATTTTAAGTGAAAAGAGATTTATGTATTCCACTACACTCATTGCAGGGTGTTCAAAGTACTAGCTACTCTCTTCTTGAACATCTCGACTGCAGAACGATTTAAAGCTTTGTTTGTTCCAGATAGACCAGATGTTATGTATGTAAAACTCTCCACACATGATAGTGCAGAACCATATCCATTCTAATTCCCAGCTATGGTTTCCTATTGTATTCCTGCTGAAGGTAAACATTTTGCTATATTTCACGTTTGCAAACCCATTAACTCCTTCTGTACCGGTAACGTCTTTATATTTTATCTTAGCTACATTTAGGCAATTTTATGAAGCTTAGGAAGGACGTCTACCAATCAAAAGGCTACAGACTATCTCAATTAATCATTGTAGCTACCGTATATTCTTCCCAAACTTCATAAAACTGTCTAAATGTAGCTGAAATAAAATAAAATAGGAGGTCGCCGGTACAACATCGGGTTAAGTATTAAATAGACCTCGTAATATACGTGTTCGCAACGAAAGATATCAAGAGTTCTCAAATGGTCCTGAGAGAGAGAGAGAGAGAGAGAGAGAGAGAGAGAGAGAGAGAGAGAGAATACTAACTAAAATCCCTTCTACTGTATCTCTGGCTAAATCTTGCAGTCAGAGAGAGAGAGATGGTAAAAATATGTGAGTGTGTGTACTAAGGAATAGCAAGGTAATCAAGCAAGAGCAAATCTCCTGATCCCTTACGAGGCTGCTTGAAAAATTCGGTTGCTATTGGAACGTAGTTAATTAGTGGCTAATGGCAAAATATTTGTCGACGTGGCTTGAGAGAGAGAGAGAGTGAGAGTTTGTGTGTGAATGATAGAGAGAGGATAAATAAATCATAAGAAGAGAGAGAGAGAGAGAGAGAGAGAGAGAGAGAGAGAGCCAGAAGTCAATTAGTGAGGGGAGTGTGAGGGCTGGCTGTAGTCAGAGAAAATATTCCTACTGCATGAGTTTTCCTTTGGTCCCCCCTGCTTGGCTTCTTTGTCGCCCCCCCCCCCCCCTCTCTCTCTCTCTCCTCCCCCTCTCTCTCTCTCTCCTCCCCCCCCTCTCTCTCTCTCAGCCTAGAAGGGTCACTAGATCTGTTGTTGCTTGATTTCCTTTGTACTCTCTCTCATCCTCTTCCTCCCTTATTTCTCTTCCTCCTCCACTCATTCTTTCTCCTTCCTCATCCTCTCTCTCTCTCTCCTCACCATATTGTCCTCTCCTCCTTCTTGTCGCTTCCCCTTCCCTCATTCTCTCCTCATCTTATTGTCCTTCCCTCCTCTTCCTCCTCTTCCCACCTTCCTCCTCCTCCTCTTCCTCTTAAAGGAGCCTTCTGCTCTATTAT
Organism: Lithodes maja; assembly: GCA_037953745.1. NCBI lineage: Eukaryota > Metazoa > Arthropoda > Malacostraca > Decapoda > Lithodidae > Lithodes > Lithodes maja. The sequence goes on from JBAKBP010020096.1 coordinate 29,441, forward strand.
CTTTTGCTTTACCTAGTAATTAGTAGCTTAGCAGTGTAGATATCCAAACTGCCCCGTAAGGACCAATAAGTCTGTTGCATTTTGTGAGTCCTTCGTATTCCTTTGTACTCCTCCTCCTCCTCTTCCCTCCCTCCCTCCCTCCCTCCCTCCCTCCCCCTCTTCCCTCCCTTCCTTCCCCCTCCTCCTCCCCTTCCCTCCCTTCCTTCCCCCTCCTCCTCCCCCCCTCCCCCTCCCTCCCTCCCTCCTGCTCCTCCTCCTCCTCCTCCTCCTCCTCCTCCTCCTCCTCCTCCCCCTCCTCCTCTCGAGCTGTGAAAATACGCCCTGTAAATAATGGCAGCCAGAGGAACAAGGGTCATTACTGCTCTCACCTCCTGCCCCAACTCATCACCCTTTTGGCCATTTCCAGACGTTGTTGTTGTTGTTGTTGTTCCCTAAGCTGCCTGGCCGAACAGCCCCGAGTCCCTGAGAAAGGCCACGGCCACGATCGGACTTTCCCACAGAGCTCTCATTGAGTTTAGATTGTGTTGTTGGCGTAAGTGGTTGTGTGAAATGCAGTCTTCTATGATGTGTTTAATGGTATGGGGTGCTGTGTTACATCCCGGGCAGGCGTCGACAACGGAGTCATCCAGTCTCTTCTGATAGCTCAGGAGAGCTGGATGGTGTCCGCATCTCAGCCTGGCCAGGTGGACTCTGTCCTCGCGAGGAAGGGAGGATTCGGAAGGATGGATTTCGGGAGGTCGTGCATGCAGCTGCGTGTTGTCTGTGAGTGAGTGGATGGATCGGTGAGAGATATGAGTATGGATGTGCTTCTGGAAGTTGGTTCGGGGTGGGCAGGGAGGGAGAGAGGACAATAATTGTGTGTGATACCGTGTGCTGGGTGTTGTTTTGATATTTCTTGGTGTCTGTGGGTGTATTGCCATGTAGTTTAGTGGGTGGTCTTGGTTCGTGGAAGCTGCTGCCAGGAATTGAGTGCCTCTCATGTCCAGATGGTCTTTGACTTTGAGGATTTTGGTTTCTTGATGTAGGTGATCTGTGGGTGCAGTAGCTGTGCAGCCTGTAATGATCTTCAGGGCTTTGTTTTGAATAGTCTGTAAGGTCTTATGATGTGTTTCAGCTAGGTTAGAAGCCCAGGCTGGGCTTGCGTATTCCATCACTGATCTTATGTATTGTTTATATACTGTGGTGGTAGTTTCTTTGTTGTGTCCAAATTTTGTGTGAGCAAGTGACCTGAGGGCGTTAAGTCTGGGTGTCAGTTTATTTTTAATGTTTGTGGTGTGCTGTTTGAATGTCATACGAGTATCATATGTTACTCCTAGGATTTTGTGTGTGTGTGTATGTGTTAGGGGTGTGTTGTGGGATGTATTCGTGTTCTCCTGTCCAACTTGTGAGCAGGGTTGCGGTGGATTTGGCTGGGGCTAGATTAAGTCTGTTTGTAGTGCACCAGCCATGTAGTGTGTTGAGATAGGGTTGAAGGAGATCTGTTCCTCTTTTTGGGTCATGGTGTGTGCATGTGAGTGTTATGTCATCTGCATAGGAGGCTAAGTTTATTTGGGGCGTATTGGGTGTAGTTATATCGTGCATGTACAGATTGAAGAGTGCGGGCGATAGGACGGATCCTTGTGGGACTCTGTTTGGAAAGTTTCTGATTTTAGATGACTGACCGGCAAAAGATACGTGTGCACATCTGCCTGCTAGGAAGTTGGCCAGCCACCTTTTTGTGTTGTTGTGCATGTTTGTGTTGTAGATTTTGTTTGTTAGGTTGTGGCGGGGGATGGCATCGAAGGCTTTACTAATGTCCAATAGTTTTATATTATTTCTGCATATTTTTTTGCCCCATTAGTTTTGCGATTTGTAGACTTTTGTTTTGACCTATTATTTTGGCGATTAGAAGACGTTTGGCGATTTTAAGACATTGCGCCCCATTCGTTTGACGATTTTAAGAGGCTTCGCCCTATTAGTTTGACGAGTTGAAGAGTTTTGCCCCATATGTTACCTGGGATGCAGCTACCATATATTCTTGTTATCTAGCACAATAAGCAATTATTATAAAACCAAAGGAGACGTAACTAACCTAAAATGACCTACCAGTACCTAAATATAACTTATCCCTTCTATTATTATTATTATTGTTATTATTATTATTATTATTATTATTAGTATTATTACTTATTATTACTTATTATTATTATTATTACTTATTATTACCAGTATTACTTATTATTATTATTATTATTATTACTTATTATTATTATTACCAGTATTACTTATTATTATTATTATTATTATTATTACCAGTATTACTTATTACTTATTATTATTATTATTATTACTTATTATTATTATTACCAGTATTACTTATTATTATTATTATTATTATTGTTATTATTATTATTATTATTACTTATTATTATTATTATTATTATTATTATTGTTATTATTATTATTACTTATTATTATTATTATTATTATTAGGAAGGATATATGGTCGCTAAAAGGGTTAATTGAGATAGTCTGTAACTTTGGAAGGATATATGGTCGCTAAAAGGATTAATTGAGATAGTCTGTAGATATTATTTAAAGGGGTAGACGTCCTGCCTAAGCTGAATAAAATCATGTATTATGTGCCAGAATATATTGAAACAGTACATCACCGTTACAGAAGGGGTTAAGAATGGCGCCCTCGAATAGCGAAGTCTTGGTTCTGCTAGGTTTTAGGGGACGGTGGGTGTATTTGTTGGTCTATTTTGTATGTATTTATTTGTTATTCTAGTTTCCTCCCTAGGCCTCCATGAAGCTTTAAAAAAAAAAAAAAAAAAAAAAAAAAAAAAACACACACACACACACACACACACACACACACACACACACACACACACACACACACCTAGACCCCTAGACCCCCCTTCAAAATAAATGAGTACATTTTTCAGTAGAAAAATGTCCTTGCCGAAGGTTGGTTGGTCCTAAAATTACAGACTCGCTATCGCTCTCCAGACAAAAAAATAAACACCTAAATGGCACGAGATGTCTAAATATTAACAAAGAAATGGGGCGAAAGGTCTCAAAATCGCCAAACTAATGGAAGGAACATTTTAAAAATATCAACACAAATGGGGTAAGCATGAGGGAGAAGGGGGTCCAAAAAATCAACGACCTCTCCCTCAATGAATGTTCTTCGAGCTGCTAAATTGACCCCGAACTTGCATACTGTGAACACATATAGCTCCGGTGCACACAGCTTGTTGTAGGAGTCGGTGGTGGGGAAGTGGTAATGTCTAAAGTTCAAGGGGGGGTCACCGGCTTTTTTTTTATCTTTCTCTCCTTTTCTCTCTTTCTCTGGCTTGTATCCATTCGGCCTCATTCAACCAATTGTTTTAAGACGTTTATCCCCATCCAGGTGTCAATATCTTCCTGGCGAGCGATAGCGAGCCATCATTGTATGGAGAAATCCGGCTTCGCCGGAGAAATTTTTCTATCGAAAAATTTACAAATTTACCTTGCTGTAAAAAAAAATATATATATATATGCTGGCTTGCTATCGCTCGCCAGGGAAATATTGACACCTGGATGGGGTAAACGTCTTAACCCTTTCCGTACCGGTGACGTATTTTTAATTGTATTTGTGCCATATTTAGAGGATTTTGTGCAGTTTAAGAAGGATCTGTGGTAGTAAAAAATGGTTGAGTGAGATTGTTCGAGGCCTGTTTATTGCTTGAGGCCTTTTTTCTATTCAATAAAACCGTCAAATATAGTTAATAGACGTCGCCGGTACGGAAGGGGTTAAAAACGGTAGGCTGAATGGGGCCGAATGAATACAAGCCATGCAAAGAGAGAGGGAGGGAGAAAGAGAGAGAGAAAAAAAAGCGAGGTGGGCTCCCTCAAGTGATGTAAGGACCCTCAATAGCGGGGTGTGTAATTATGGGTCTGGGAAGTTGAGGCGTTAAGGGCAGATTTCCACCTGGAGGATTTTTTCTGAACCTCTTTCTCCCTCATGTTTAGCCCCATTGCTTGTGAGATTCATAAGACGCTTGCCCCACTAGTTTGGCGATTTTAAGAACCCTCGCCCCATTTCTGTCAATTTTAAGATCATTCGTGCCATTTAGGTGTCGATATTTTCCTGGCGAGTGATAGCGAGCCTATAAATTAAGGGGAATCGGCCTTTGGCCGGGACATTTTTCTACCGAAAAATGTACAAATTTATCTTGAAAGGGGGTCAAGGAGGTGTAATTTTAAGCTTGATGGAAGTCTAGGGAGTCAACTAAAAACCTCCCCTTAAATCGCTTGAATAAGAACCCGATACTGTAAGTTAAGAACATTTGAGACTATTTGCAAACTATTATGCTTTTCGAATTAACCCCTTCTGTACCGGGGACGTATTTTTTAGTTTTATTTAGCTATATTTAAACGATTTTAATCAGTTTAAGAAGGACCAACAGCCATTAACAGGCTTCGAACTATCTCACTTAACCCATTTTACTACCTCAGAGCCTTCATAAACTGCACACAATCATCTAAATATAGCCAACATGAAAATTAAAAGATGTCTCCGGCACAGAAGGGGTTAATGGCATGCCTATGCATACACAAATATATATATATATATATATATATATATATATATATATATATATATATATATATATATATATATATGTATATAGAGGTACTGATATATAAAACAAAGATCATACTCCTCAGGCAAGAATACGTGCATCACTGTAAGATAGCAATAGATCGGTTTATGGACATGAATTAAGCTACTACTACAGTATCGTGTATACCTGTATAATTGAACATTCATGGTGGATTGGTTTTAACCAATGATTTAAACAAAATGGTTTAAACCACTTTTTTTTTTTAAATAAACCAATGTTGTTTTTTAAATATCTGTGTGATTATTAAACTTTGAAAGGCGTTAAGGTAATTTTAGGGTAATATAGCAGCATATTTATAAAATAATTAACAAATAGATCATGCAGTTCTGCAAAAAGTGTTAAACAAAGGATGGTTTTGTTAACATTTCACAAAACAATGTCTGATATTCTTATAGGATAATTACATTGCAAACTATTTTGTTACTGCGGATAATATTTTATTAACATGGGTTAGAGTAAATGCGAAACACATTTTATCCAGCACTTGTTTCTATTAATGATATTTTTTTTTTATTTTTTTTTATTTCAGATATAGCCATGAATATATACAATTCTGATTTATGAATTCTATTAATGCCAGAAAAGTGTTCTGCTCAAGAACAAAAATAAAACGTGCTTTAAAACAAAGGTGTCTATATTTGCACACATATAATACAGCCTGTATATAAATCATAGAACAAGTGCAGGTTTGTACCTTACAAACTTCAAGAATATGTAAACAATATAGAGAGAACATGTATTAAGATGCCTCCATGGAAAATATATAAGCCTACAAACAAATATATTTAATTTGTTTCCAAAAAAGAATGAATTCAGTCACTTCAAAGCAGTTTTTCTCAAACATATAAATGTATATAACTTTTAATGGTATAGCCTATACAGTATTTATATATTACCTAAGTTATTATAGTGCATTGATAAAATTGGTGCTGAGTCACAGGTCACAATTAACAATAGTTCACCAACTGGAGGAAACTGGATGGAATAATAACCAGGAGGGCCAAACTCGATGGCAAAAAGCATTTTTTTCATCTATAGTGTAGTCAACGAGTGGAACAAATTGCCGGGGAAAGTGGTGCAACATGATACAATCGGTGCATTCAAAATAAATTCAGACATTCAATTCGAGGAGGTTGGGGTAATATATATTTTGTGAAAGATAAATTAAACCAAAATAGGTTAAGTATCAGTAGTAATTATTACTTTCCAAATTCGATCTTTACTATATATTTCCCAGTAGAAATGCGTTCATTCTACTGGGGGCTCTTTTTCCCAGCTGTATTTCATGCCGACCTTTGGTCAGAGGGAGTGGTGGGTGGGGAGAGAACCTTCTTTGCTACCCTTACAAAAAATAATCTCAACAACTGTCACCCTCCATTCCTAGCAGCTGCCCTTGCTCCTGCCCCTCCCCCTTCTTCTGCCTAAAATACTGCCAATCTAAGCTTCTATGGAAAATGTAAAGACACAAGTGTTTTCCTCTTAGTAGCAAACCTTGTTAGAATTAAGCCAGGACTGCCTAGTAGGGACTGCAAGGTCTGTGCATTCTGTGTATCTATGTAGCTGTATGTAACTCTCTCTCTCCCCCACTGTTTACACTACCAACATAGCCGACCAACCATCAAACACGCTGCTCACCGTTATCAATGCACTGCTCGGTGTTCGCAGAAAATTCCCGCTCCATAACTGCATTCATTCCCCCACCACAAAAAACAACTGTACTAGAAACAGAAATTATTGCGAATTGATGAAAACAGAAACGGAAAATAAATTATTATAATTTTGTTAACGAAATTAAACCTATATGTTTTCAAGCACCATACATGAACAAATCTGTACAAAACGATTATATAACTTTGTTTTTATGAATAGTAGTAGTAGTAGTAGTAGTAGTAGTAGTAGTAGTTGTTGTATTAATATGAAAATTATGATAAGGTTTATATTCTTGAAAACGTAATTAGCCAAGATCTAGTTAAGTTAATGCTTCAAAACAGGTTTTCTTTAACCAATGGCTGAAAGAAAACGGGATTAACATATACCTGTACTCTCCGCTGACAATGGTCCTACTTAAGGGGGTACTACTCGCTTTTTATGGACCCCCTCTTATTTTGAGGTTTTAAGATTTGCGTGCCGTTAGTTTGTCGATTTTAAGACCTTTCGCCCCATTTCTTCCTCAATGTTAAAACCTTTCGTACCATTTAGGTGTCGATTTTTCCTGGCGAGCGAAAGCGAGCCTGTAATTTTAGAAGGAAATTTTAGAAGGTAATTTTAGAAGGAAATTTACCGGCCTTCGGCCGGTAAATTTTTCAGCCGAAAAATGTACAAGTTTATTCTGAAAGGGGTATATTAGAGGTGCTATTTTAAGCTTGATGGAGGCCTAGCGAGGAAACTCAAAAATAAATAAATTAATAAATACATAGACCCAAGAACCAAGCACTACCCCCTTAACTGATAAATTTAGCAATAACATATTTGCAGATATTTTCGAGATGGCAAATTTTAACCCCTTCTGTACCGGCGACGTCTTTCTATTTCTATTCTAGCTCTACTTAGATGATGTTGTGCAGTTGAAGAAGGATCGGTAGTAGTAAAAAGGGTGAAGTGAGATAGTTCGGAAGCCTGTTACTTGTCGGAGGTCCTTTATAAACTGAATACAATCGTTTAACTATGGATAATACATAATGAAAAAGACGTCGCCGGTACAGAAGGGGTTAAGCGACAAGCTACAATAAAACTATTGGTTATCATAATGAATAACGGCAAGCATCTTACAAACCCAATTTCATTATTGCATCGTGTTAAGGGGGGTAGGCGTATTCATCGTGTTAAGGGGGGTAGGCGTATTCATCGTGTTAAGGGGGTAGGCGTATTCATCGTGTTAAGGGGGGTAGGCGTATTCATTTCCTCATTTATGTATTTTTGTCTTATTTCTTAAAGTTTCCTCCCTAGACCTCCATCAAGCTTTAAAAAAACACCCCCCAAGACCCTCCTTCAAAAGAATTCGGCCGAAGGCCGGTTTCTCTTGACTTACAGGCTAGCTATCACTCGCCAGGAAAAGAATCGACGCCTAAATTACAAGAAAAGTCTGAATATTGACAAAAACATGGTGCAAATAGTCTTAAAATCGCCAAACTAATGGGCCGAATGTCATAAAATCTGAAAACTAATGGGGTTACACATTAGGGAGAACCGGTCTAGAAATGACCCATCTCCCCTTCATTAGAGCAAATACATGGTGCTCCACATCAGGGCGTGATATATAGGCTTATACAGTTACAGGCAAACATTAATTAACCCTTTCTGTACCAGCGACGTTTGTTGTATTTTATTCTAGCTATTGATTTAGATCATTTTGTGCGGCTTGGGAAGGATCTGTGGTGGTCAAAAGGGTTGATTGAGATAGTTCGAAGGCTTACAATTGCTAAATATCCTTACTGAACTGAATAAAATCGTCTATTAGTTGCCCGAATATAATGTGTGACGCATGTCGAGTATGAGCATGCTGTACAGAACGCCCAGTCAGGCCCCACTCTAGCTAGGATCGTCAGGGCAGGAACTTTGGCTGTAGTCTGTGTAGAGTTTCCTAACTCAGTTTATGTGAACCGTTGTACTATAAGTATTATCATTATGTATTTTGTTTTCTTTTAAGTCAACGAGTTCTATTTTAAATCATTATATATAAGTATTGTGTGTGGGAGATTTATATATATATAATGATGTGATGAGAGAGAGCGAGTTATGTAACGGAGGACAGTGTGCGCGCCACGAGGTGTGTAGGCCTCACTCCCTCCTCCCTCCTTCCCCCCTCCCTCCCCCCTCATCAAGCGCGTGGGAATCCTTTGTCGATCCCAGATTGAGAGAGAGAATGTGACGTCATGATTGCCGTTATGCTCGCTACGGGGCCGAGTATAAAAAGGGAGGTCTCGCCATGCTTTACTCAGAACTCATCAGGCAAAGCGACCTCTCATATCCCTTGCAACTATCCATATTCTTCCGACTGATGTGAACTTTCTCTACTCTCTGAACAGCCTATCTTCTTCTCTTCTCGTCCCTGTTTAACCTCCATGACCCCTTTGGTGCAGATTTAGTCAGCCAAAGTATTATCGCTTGAGTTCTCACGAGATAAGTGCCTGTTAGATAGCCTATTTTTGGAAGGGTTAACTAGAATAAGATTGATTGATGTTTGTTGCACTCGTATATGCATTTCCCTGTGTGCGATTATTCATGTTCCTGTTTTCTGCTGGTTTAGGCAATGCTAGACTGGGATAGGGTTTCTGAGTTGTGATTTCCTATGAGTACTAGGTTGCGGTTGAACCAGTACAATTGCAACGGAGACGTGGAACGCCTAGGTGGTCTTTCTGACTGTGTACCGTGGGAGTTTAGCACTGTGTTGCGAGTGAGGGCTTTTGCCTGTGCCACCCAACACTGTGCTATCTCATTTGCTTGACTTTGAGAGGATCGCCAGGAGAGAACCAGATACTAGTGATCTGGATCTCTCAAGAGAGCATCCCGTCAATTACCGTAATTTGGCCGCACAGTCTTAAGGACCTCGCTAGGCTACGAGCCGCTTGCTCAGCCATTGTCTCTTAACCTTAGATATCCCAGCTAGACTTTGCTCGACCAGCAGATACAGTATAGTATTGAAGCTTCTCCTTATGTATATTATTGTTTAAGCACTATTGATTTCATGTGTGGCACGCTTAGCTACTTCAGAGATTAGTGGCCCACGAGCACAATCTTAGTAGGCTATTGCTAGTGCATTGTCGGAGTACTTCTTCTTAATGTTTGCCATATCCTATTGCTTATTCTTATAATTCTTCTTATGTCAATTTAAAGCCTTTAATTACCAGTGAGTTATTCATTAAATTGCTGTTCAAAATCCGATACTTACTTCTTATGAGTATTCGAGAAGCATCTAACTTATCAGAAGATTCCTTGCTTGATGCTCGAGGACTATTGTTTAACGTAACGTAATAGTGCCGATCCGAAGTAGAGGGTGGAGGACTTCTTAAGTTCTTAGTTCAAGGGTGGATTACTTCGGCTTCGGCCAACACTATTCTTTAGTGTTGTAGTACTTTCTTCTTTGTTTGATTGTTGACCAGACTAGATAACTCCCGTCTTGTTATTAGTCTGTTGTGTGAAACGCTAGTACCGAGTTCTTGTATACCCCGTTATAGCAGATAGAACTCTGGAGGGTAGTGGCGTTTTTTGTTCGGCTGGCAGTACTCTGGGGTTGGGATCGTGTGTTTCCGTTGTGGCAGCGAGCCATACTCGAGTCCTGTGTAAGAGCCCTAGTGTACCCGAGTGCCCGGTCGTAACAAATGGCGACCTTGCTTAGGATTTTGTGAACAGTATAATTTTGTTTGCAGAGTTGTACAACATTTGTTTGTTGGTACTTTAGCGTACATATTGAAGAATATTTTTTTTTTGTAAGGCAATTAGGAGAGCATTTAAGAGACTCCAGTTAATTTAGTAATTAGTGCTTGCATAAGGGAGTTTAACACTTTTGTCTCGAGAATTTTTTGGTGAACTTCAGTATGTCGGGCCCTAGTACTGACGAGGAGCGAGAGATGCTAAGTGAGGAGGTGCCGTTAGTAACTAGTGAGGAGGATGCTAGACTTTTTGTGAGTAAGCAGTACCATGTGACGGAGGAGAGGCTGACTGGGGTGAATGTTTATGGCTTGCACCTGATAGCCAAGGTTTTGGGTCTATCCAATGTAGGAGGGATGTCCAAGGGGGAGCTGATTTCCTGGGTGTTGCGTGGGCGACATGGGGTTTCGGAGGAGAGGGCGTTTGGGGGGGTTCCTCCCCAGATCCCCTCTCACTCGACTCCCACAGTGCCGTCCACTCAGTTGCCGGAGGTTAGCACTCTCCCACAGAGGGATGAGCATTGGAAGATTGGAGTGCCCTCGGGCGGTGCGTATGGTGGTTCCCCAGTTCTTGCCCCCCCTCCTTCAGTAGTGGCAGCTCCCTCTTCCGGCCTGTCTCCTGAGATGATATTTAAACTCGAGCTTGCTAAAATGGAGAATGAGGCTAGGAAGCAGGAGAATGAGACTAGGAGGCATGAGATTGAGGTCAGGAGGCACGAGGCTGAGCTTAGGTACGACTCAGAGAAATATTGTGCTCAAATAGATTTAGATAAGACTCGTGCAGAGTCGACAGGGATTCGGATGGGCCGTGAGGGCCAAGTAAGAGAACAGTCCTTGTCTCACTTAGTCAAATTGGTGCCGGCATTTAGTGAAACTGAAGTCACAGAATTTTTTAATCGTTTTGAGAAGAAGTGTAGGGAGCATAATTGGCCTGAAGAGAAGTGGGCAGCTCTGGTCTCCTCAAGACTTACGGGTAAGGGTCTGAAGGCTTATGATGCACTGCCTTTAGAGTCTTGCATTGACTACCCAGTATTGAAGAGAGCTGTCCTACGGGCATACGAGTTGCAACCAGAAACATATCGATTGAAGTTTCGGGGTGTTACAAAGACTAGGGAGGCGACCTTTCTTGAACATGCCCGGGACTTAAAAGATGCACTTGCTAACTGGACACGTTCTGAGAAAGCTGAGACGGCCGAACAGTTGACTGAGCTGTTTCTGCTCGAGCAGTTTTATAAGTGTACTGGTGCAGATATGACTTTAACTATTAAAGAAAAGAACCCTAAAACTCTACAGGAGGCAGCTGAGATGGCTGACCTCCGGCTATCACTAATTCGTGGGTGCGGGTCTGCCCAGCGTAGTGAGGCAGGTAACAAGGGGCGTGACGCCCCACCCCCCCGAGTTAGTGATATACATTATGCAAACAAGTACAAGAGCTATGATACCAAGACTGACCACAAGACTAGCACCGTCCCATTTAAGAAGGGGCCGGGCCCTTCCCAGTACCAAGGGAAGCCCAGAGGGGAGTTGGAGTGTTATCATTGTCATGAAAAGGGGCACTTTGCAAGAGTCTGTCCTAGCAAACCACCTACAGCAGCTGTGTCTTTGGCCTGCAACATTGGTGTGTCTCCGAAGTCTTCTGAGTTTGCCCGGGGCAGTTCGTCAGAGGCTGAGGCACAGCCAATGCAGAAGCACCTGGGAGGCTCGAACCCTGCTCAGGATGTTTTTTGCGACCATAGAGGACGGGGTTGCGTGATGTGGGCGGGGCGCAAGCATGGAGTAGAGGTCTTGCGTGATACAGGTGCTTCCCAGACTTTGATGAAAAACTTGACTGGCTACCCTATAAATGCGGCTCGGGTGGTGGTGGTGCAGGGTATTAATGCAACTCGGTCATACCCGCTGGTGCGGTTGGAGTTGGAGGTGGATGGTGTGGCACGTGAATTGGATGTTGGGATTGTGGAGAAACTGCCAGTGGAGGGCGTCGACCTTCTTCTCGGCAACGACTTTGCAATGCCCGCTTCTGAGGTTCTACCCTTAGTCGTTGCCGAGAGGCCGGCCGACGTGAGTAGGGAAGAGCGAGAGTGGGTCGAGCGGTGCCAGGCACAACCCATGGCGTGTGCTGTCACCCGAGCTCGGGCAGCTAAAGTGTCACAGCCTAGTCCTCCGTCTTCAGACCAGCAGAGGAACGATCAACAGGAGGAGGCTAAAGCTGGAGTTGGTTTTAAGAGTTTTGACTCGGCGGCTCTCCTGGGTGATTCAGTATTAGCACCATTACTTAGTTCTGGAGTAGCCCCTGGGCCTGTCATCGAGAGTGACGAAGCTGGGCATGACGAGTCTCCACGACAGCAACGTTATGAACATCGAGAGAGACAGAGGGAGCAGCTCAGTATCGGGGAGGGTCATGCATTGCTCCGGGAGCAGTTAGATCGCTTGGCACCCTCAGATATACGTCGGTTGCAGCTGGAGGACCCTGAGCTCCAAACGTGTGCTAATGGAGCTGTGGAGCTCGACGAGGACGGTGATGCACAGCCGGGAGATTTTTTTTATTTAGATGGCATCCTGTATCGGCGTTTTCAAGACCCTAACCGTAGCTGGAAAAAGGGGTCCGGGGTAGTGGACCAGTTGATGGTGCCGCGGGAGTGCAGGGATAGCCTACTGAGTTTGGCGCATGACACACCGCTGGCAGGACATTTGGGGGTAAGAAAAACGGTGGCGGCTTTGGGGAAGTTGTTTTGGTGGCCGGGGATGAAGTCTCATGTGCAGTCCTGGATAAACTCATGTGATATTTGTCAACGGGTCGGGAAACCAAACCAAGTTATTCCTAAGGCTCCGTTGCACCCTATTCCTGTAATTGGGCCACCTTTTAGTAAGATTGTTGTTGACATGGTTGGTCCCCTCCCTCCCACAAAGGCTGGTAATAAATTTTTGTTAACCATCATGGATGTTGCCACTAGATACCCCGATGCATACCCCATGAAAAACGGCATGGCTAAGACGGTAGTCAGTAACTTGTTGTGGTACTTTTCAAGGTACGGGTACCCGGAGGAGATTCAGTCTGATCAGGGGTCCAATTTCACCTCCAATCTCTTTAAGCAAACAATGCAACAGCATGGAATACGGGCGGTGGTATCGTCAGCGTATCACCCTGAGAGCCAAGGGGTGCTTGAGCGGTGGCATGCCACCCTTAAAAGCATGCTCAGGTGTTATTGTGCTGATAACGGAAGAGATTGGGATCTTGGATTGCCGTATGTACTGTTTGCTGCTCGGGAAGTGCCTGGTGAGAGCCTGGGATTTAGTCCAAACGAGCTGATTTTTGGACACCGAGTCAGGGGCCCCCTTAATATGCTGCGGGAAATTTGGGAAGGAACTGTGCCGCCTTGTTCCTTGTTGAAGTATGTGTTTGAAAGCCGTGAGCGCATGCTTAAGAGTCTGGAGATGGCAGGTCGGAATTTAACAGGGTCACAAGCTTTAATGAAGGACAGGTATGATCGCAAAGTGAAGCTCCGGGAGTTCATTGTGGGACAGGAGGTGTTGATTTTGTTGCCTTTGGTGGGTAACCCCTTGTCGGCGAAGTATACTGGACCCTATAAAATTGTGGAGAAAATTTCGGACCTAGATTACCTTGTTGCCACTCCAGACAGGAGGAAGAAGAATCAGTTATGTCACGTGAACCTGATAAAAGAGTATGTGAGGCGCCCCTCTGAGCCTCTCACTGTCCCTGTGTTGGCTTGTTGCGGCCGTGGTGGAGAAGGAGAGGGGGACAGTCAAGCTTCAGAGGAGGATAGCTGGGATCACCATGTTTCAGCGGATCAGTGGGCGGGGAACTCGAGCCTAAGGGCTGACG
>JBAKBP010020097.1:0-43302 GCA_037953745.1 Lithodes maja
CCCATGGTGGCCCCCTACCACCAACAAGCCCTGGGAAAAGAAGACCACGGAGCAGCCCCCCACTTGGAGGAACGAGAGTAAGTCCACTATAGTATATATGTTCTTCCCCAGCTGATGGTAAATTGCCATATCTTCATCTTAACCCCTTCAGACTCATATGACGCAGAGATTGCCAGATTAGCAATAATAAATAGAGTTCTCTCACTCTTATAATTACCTCTCCAAAATTAGTTTTCTGCCCACAACTAACTCAAAGACAACTGCAGAGGTTGAAGTAACTAAACTAAAGGTTTATAAATACCCCTGATGGTAACAAAGGCTTTAAAGTATCCCTAATAGGCTCAAAAGTGCGTCATAGGTCGGAGAGGGTTAAGGGAGTCCAGACGGTAATGTGCAGCATAATTTACTGGTTCGGCTCAATGGTTTAAGGTAGGCGTTTAGTTTGCTCTTTAAACCCCTATCAAACTTAAAACAAATAAAACACCCACAAAGGCCCCCCTTCGATATAAATTTGTAAATTTTTCGGTAGAAAAATGTCCCGGCCGAAGGCCCATTCCTCTTCAAATACAGGCTTGCTATCGCTCGCCAGAAAAAATCGACACCTAAATGGCACGAAAGGTCTTAATAATGGCAAATAAATGGGGCAAAAGGTCTGACAATCGACAAACTAATGGGACGAATGTCTTGAAATCTTAAAACTAATAGGGTTAAACATGAGGGAGGAGGAGGAGGACTCAAAAAACAACTGCCTCCCCTTAATTACTTGGCTATTAAGAAGATTGTGTAGCGAAATCTGTTGCTGATAATAAAAAACTTGGCAATATGATGATGCGGAGAGTTAGTAGTTTCATATATTTTCATTAAGGGGAGGCAGTTGGTTTTTCGAGTCCACCTTCTCATCCCTCATGTTTAGCCCTATTAGTTATGGGATTTCAAGACATTCGCCCCATTAGTTTGGCGATTTGCAGACCTTTTGCCCCATTTCTTTGCCAATATTAAGACCTTTCGTACCACTTAGGTGTCGATTTTTTTCTTAGCGAGCGATAGCGAGCCTGTATTTGAAGAGGAATCGGCCTTCGGCTGGGACATGTTTCTACCAAAAAATGTACACACACCCACATCTTGTGGGTGTTTATTTAAGATTGAGAGAGGTTTAGCGAGCAAACTAAGCCCCCTCCTTAAACCATTGAGCTGAACCAGTAAATTATGCTGCACAATACCGTCTGAGCTCCCTTAAGTATGGATAAATCAGCTGCTAAAGGATTGAATTTGCCACCTGGTATTAAACCGACTATAACCCATTTCGTGCACGCTAAACATTGAAGGATGAAGGGGAGAGGGTTAATTTTTTGGTCCATCTTTTTTTCCCCCAGACTTCGTAATTCCCGAGAAGGGGTGGTCGATTTTTTCCACATATTAATGATTTTTCTAGTGTCGATTTTTTTCCTGATGAGCGATAGTATTGATTTTGACTGCATCGACAAAATAAGTCCTTGTGCATTAATTAAAAGTCTAGCGCATATTCTGGGAGGCCCTGATGTTCTTGCAAATGGACTAGTTTTTCATTCATTGATTTTTTTTTAAGCGGTTCTAAACTTTATCGCTAGTAATGGATTTCTTTCTTTTTTTAATTAACATTTTTCCGCGCAGCTCACTCCAGCGACGTCTGTTATATTTTATTCTAGCACTATTTAGACGATTTTATGCATTTTAGGAAGGATCTGTGTTAATTATAGAGGTTGATTGAGAAAGCTTGAAGCCCTATAATTGCTAGAAGTCTTTCCTAAACTAAATAATAATAATAATAATAATAATAATAATAATAATAATAATTATAATTTTATTGCTATGCTTATTTATTGTAATAACAATCATATCCGGTTCTAATAGCCCTTTCTTAAAACCCTGGATCACTATCGCTCCAAAAGTGAGATATTCATCTATCGCTGTTGCACATTTGCTACTGCCACTTTAACCCCTTATTAGCGGCGCTCGACTTAAGTCGTGCACCAATTTGCAGCAAGTTAGGAGCATTATTAAGGCTTTTAAAGGGTTAAAATCGAGTGCAAATGGCCGGAGCACAGCGGGCCAGACAGCCGACTCCCAGGGCTTACCGCCGCCCATTAACTCATGTTCCCTGTGTTCTCGAGAGGCCGGCAGTGTAGCCAGTAGTGAGCATAGCTGGGAAAAATATACCGATATATGCTAAACTCTCATGTTCGTGGTATCACTGCAAGAGAACCACGAGTGCTACGTAGCTCGTTCTGGTCTCATTTTGAAGCTTTTAGCGCCTAGTTTTATGCTAAATAAAAAAAATTCATGCAGATGCTTGATTTATCATGCAGGAGGGCCTGAATATGCCCAAATGAGCCCAAAACACCCCGCTAGACAAGGGTTAAAAATCCATATCTCCATAACCATTTGGTATTTTGCATTATCCTTCCTACACAACATTAACCTATCATTCCTTAGTATACTCTCAGGTTTAAGGCAAAAGTAAGTTATTCTATCATATTTAATTAACAAAATATATATAGCCACAATATATTCAAATACCAGCATCAAATGTGAAAGTTTTGCAAAATTGGAAATATTTCCTATCAGGTTTCAGAGCCTCTAGTCCAGCATAGGCCTACCCTACCCAAACCAATATGGCCGATCCTGTTAGATTAGGCTTACATGCATATACGGTCGAAATATCATAGACCTAGTTACTATATATGGCTCACAGTCTGCCTAAATATGCAAGTATTGCATAAACACAAAAGGTAATTACTTCCTATCGCAGTTGCACCAATGCAACCGGAAAACTTGCTGAGCTGGAGCTGGAGCGGCGTAGGTCTACTCACCATCGAGGCATGCCTCAGACTGCCCTGGCGCAGTCCGAGAACCAAGATATTGCCCGCCAGGGCTGAGTGGCATGAAAATAATCGTTTTTGCGCATGCGTTGGTTGCCCAAATGCACCCTTGATAGTGCACCAGGGTTAATTTTGTTCTATTTCCAGTTTCCCGTGCAGCTCACTCTAGCGGTGCCATCAGCTGCCATAGCATACTGCTGCCTCTGCTGTTCCTACCCCTCCTGCTGCACCTGGTGTGTCTGGGGGGCAGGAACAGCTGATCATGGACTGCAGGAGCGAGAGGCCCTTCCTAATCCGAGGGCAAATTTACAGTGCTGCGAAGATTTGAATGGAAAAATTGTGGATATAATTTCTCAGGCCTTCCATGGACTTCAGGAGCAAGAGGCCCTTTGGACATTTACAGTGTCGTGAAGTTATTAATGGAGAAATGTGGCTATAATTTCTCCAGGCCCTTCCCAAGCTGAAGATAATTAAGTGGTGGCTGTTGGAATATATGAACATTGCCATTGAATTGAAATGGTTACTCAGAAACGTTTGTTGTAAGTCGGTAAATACAATCGTCTAAAGTTACACAAAATAAAGTTGAGGAAATGAAAGATCTAAATCTCTGGATTCGACTGAGGGCAACCATGCAAGTTATGGTAAACGATCAGTGATTACAACCGAACATATTGGTAGTGTACAGTGAAGTGATCATTTTGTGTTAACTTGAATGGCACACAACTGGATTTCTAGCCGCTCCCAGCCGGTTCGTCCCCTAGATTGAAGACTAATTCCTGAGCCATGGAGTTATCGGGGTTATTCTGCTTGCAAATCCTCCCACCATCCCATCCCCACCACCTCATCCCATCCCCACCACCTCATCCCCAACCCTGCCACCACCACCACCTAACCATTGTGTCAAGCATTGTGTATTCTCAGGACAGTGTTTACATCTTCAGTCATTTGGCGCTGATTCCCTTTTATTTTGGCTTGATATATCAATTTTAATTTAGCATAGGAAGGACCTATGAGAATGAAAGGGGTCAAAACTATTTCAAGTGACCCTATCGCTACCAAATATTCTTCCTAAGCAGAATATAATTAAATAATGAAAGCCAGAATGTAATGTAATGAACACGTCTCTCAGAGTGTAAATATGATCCTTGTTCACGCCCTTCCTTCATATGAGTGCATAGGGTTTAGGGGAGATGGGCGTATTTATTTACTAATTTATATATATTTACTTACATTTTTTCTGTATATATATAAATTTACATTTTGTTTTAGTTTTTTCCCAAGACCTCCATCAAGCTTTAAAAAAACACCTTCAAGACCCTCCTTCAAGATAAATTTGTACATTTTTCAATAGAAAAATATCCCGGCCAAAGGCCGGTTCCTCTTATATTACAGGCTCGCTATCGCTCGCCAGAAAAGTATCGACACTTAAATGACACGAAAAGTCTTAATATTGACAAAGAAATGGGGCGAAATGTCTTAAAATCGCCAAACTAATGAGCCGATCTTCATAAAATCTGAAAACAAATGGGGCTAAACATGAAGAAAGGGGATCAGAAAAACGACCCATCTCCCCTTAATCCAAGTTCACCTTCATCTACTCAGTTCATTGTACATCTTTTAGTTCGCTCTCCATTAGTGTGTTTATCGATTCATTGTTTTTATTCCATTCTGTCATTTCATCTCATCACATCATACTATCTTTTCCCATATGTCAACTTTGCCTCTCTGATACGGAATTTTATGTATAGTTTCAAGCTTTTCATCCTGTCCTCGTAAAATGCTCCTCGTTTTCATTCTCCAGTCGTATTAGTTAAGTAAATTTGGTTTAATTGTTTGTAATTATTAATGTATAAGAAGGTAATTATCTTTCGTTATCATTGTTTTGCAACCAACAGCCATTTTCTACTCTCATGGTGTTGATTTGCTTTCAGATTTCCTATTACACACACACACACACACTTCGATCCCATACCTCATAAACTACAATCATTTTTTTCTCTCCAGTAAATAAACCACACACACACACACACACACACACACACACACACACACACACACACACACACACACCCCATAAACTACCATCATCTTTTACCTCCAGTAGCATTCCACTATCACCTCAACCATCCACATTCCTTGACCCATTCAGCCATTGTCATTTGATAAAGTAGTAGTAGTAGTAGTATTATTAGTAGTAGTAGTAGTATGTTTGACCGCCTACTTATGGGTACAGTCAGAATTAATAGTTCGCCAACCAGTTTTCTCATAAGCTGAGTAATTTAGGGGGAATTTTTAGCTTGTTCCCTAGACCTACATCAGGTTTAGAATAATTATATCCCCTAGACTCCCTTTATAGGAGTAACCAGCCTTTGGCTGGCACATTATTCTACTGAAAAGTGTACAAATTTATCTTCATAGGGGAGTCTTGGGAGTATATTTTTAAGCATGATGGGGGTAATGGGAGGAAACAAAAATATTTAGTAAAAAGATAAATAAATAAGCGAATAAATACGCCCATTCCCCCTCAACACAAATTACCATCAAGGTTTGGGACGTACTATTGAATATGACTGTAGCTGATTGTGTGGGTTGGTTCACGGCATTACCAGCAGTATTTGGAATATCTCAGTTCTATTATTCTATGACGGTGTTTAACCCGGCAAATACGGTAGGCCTAGGTAGGTACGCTGTTTTGACTGCGGTTTGCGTCTCTAGTCACCCCTCTTATTGTTACCTAGACTAGTATTTGCTGTGTGGGAGAGAGAGAGAGTGTGTATGTTTGTGTTAGTGAGGGTGAGATAGTGTGAGTGATTGAGAGAGAGTGAGTAATTGAGAGAGAGAGAGAGAGATTGAATGAGTGAGAGAGAGAGATTCATAGAGCAACTCCATATCAGTTGTATACAAACTCCAACTATTAATGTTGTGAACTGTAGGTTGATAACTTGCTTCATATATATACCGGTACTGCATCCATATATATACTGGTACTGCATCGATGCACCTTACATATGTGTCAATATTGCAGATATATGTATATTTTCTTCTAGCAAAAACCCTATTTCGATTAATACATTATAATAACTTGTATTAAAATAACATTAAATAGTAATACATTGTTCATGGATGTGATAGCTTTCCATAGTTATTTAATATGTGAATTTATAATGAAAAATAACTTGAGAGAAAAAAGCTATCATTCAAAAACTATACTTCAGATTAAGCAAGAAGTTTAATTTAAATATTCTTATGGAAAATGAGTATGGAGGAGTGAGAAAATGAGCAAAGGCGAGTGTGAGTTAGAGATCCTACAGTAACAGAGACTGGCCACCTTTTTATATTTTTCTTTGACGCCATTTTGTTCCCTCAATTGTTAAACAACGACATTTTACTGTATTTGTGAAATGTAGAATACATACCCAAAGACCAAAATATATATCCTTTACAAATAATTCCAAAAGTATATTTCGGGTATGGATATATTCGAGTGTAAGAAGCGGAAACCGTCACCAGGGACACCAAGATGGCGGAGATTGGCTGATCTCTCTAGTCGGTCTTATTTCACCTGATGGTAAACTGAATCCCTTAGCAACTGATTTCTCGATATTCGATGTTCCAATATGAATCTACTATGTCTCTGCGTAGTAAGTACTAAGGCCAAGTTTTCATAATTAACAACACATTTCGCTACGAAATCTACGTAATCTATTGATAATAATTTCACTCCAACACCAAACACCTCCCAATAAAATTAATGAAGGCAAACATGTGATCCACCGGGATTCGAACCTGGATTACCACATACAGATTTTAAACACGAACCATTACACCACCAAGAGAGTAACATGACAATTTACCATCAGCTGGAAAAGAATAGACTTGTACTATAGGATATTCGAGTATACATAGAACATAAGAACATAAGAAAATTGGAGTCTGCAGAAAGCCGATTGGCCCACACAAGGCAGATCCCTCTCTCACCCGACGAAGCAAATATTACCTGAGTCAGTTCCCACGCTACCTGCATTTCCCTCAGTTGCCTCATCAACAGTATTTCTTCACCAGTCTGAGCCTTGATCACAGGAACGATTATTATCCCCTCAACTCTTATCGTCAACTTCGGTTTGGTAGCTTGTCGGTTCAGCGTCTATAGGGAGATTGAGTTAATTAAGCTAATCCATCTTCAATAAAGTTAGTCGAAATCCCAAAAGATAAAATAGACCTGAACTTGAAAATGAAAATTATATATATTTTCAGTTTTTAATGACACACTGACAATACGTAACTCTTAATTGAAACCAAGTGAAGTTGCAGAATAAACGTTGAGGTTAAACGTTCCGGTGAGCTGGCCCCTTTACTTACATATAGGTTTTAAGGGGGGTGACCTGCTTTTTTTCTCCTTTTATCTCTTTCTCTGGCTTGTATCTATTTTTATTTATTTTTATATATATATTCGGCCCCATTCAGCCTACTGTTTAAGACGTTTATCCCCATCCAGGTGTCGATTTCTTTCTGGTGAGCGATAGCGAGCCAGCATTGTATGAAGAAATCCGGCTTCGCCGGAGACATTTTTCTATCGAAAAATTTACAAATGTTGCCTGATGTCAAATTTGTTTTTAAAAATATGCTGGCTCGATACCGCTCACCAGGAAAAATCGACACCTGGATGGGGATAAACGTCTTAAAACAGTAAGCCGAATGGATACAACCCAGAGAGAGAGAGAAAAACCCCGAGGTGGGCCCCCTTAAGTTCTAGTCACTGCAGATTATTGTGTAGATATATAGCCACGGTCTGTCTCATGTATATATATATAAGTGTATCTTAAAGTCATCACTATTAATGTTTGTTGTATATAGACCATTTGTGTATTGTGATGTATTATTTTGATTTGTGGGTGTATTTGTGGGTGTATTTGTTTTGTGTTTTGTTCCTGGATGCAAATTATTTACAGTCCGTTTTCTTTCACCGGGCGAGACGATTTCATAACTATTATCATTATTATTATTTATATTATTATTATTATTATTATTATTATTTGTATTTTTATTATGATAGATATTGTTTTTATTGTTATTATATTATTATTATTATTATTATTATTAGTTGTATTTATTTGAGTTAATAGTTGATCATATACTGTACCCCAGTAATAATAATTTAATAAGGATCCGATCGTTTATCGCTCGGTTAACCCATTCAATACTAGGGACGTCCTTTTCATCATATTTTGGCAACTATTAGACGAGTTTATTCAGCTTAGGAAGGACCTGTAGCACTAATAAGGCTTCAATATATCTCAACCGACCCGTTTAACTGACACAGATCCTTCCTACGCTACATAATATCGTCAAAATATAGCTAGAATAAAATACAGCACACGTCGCTGGTACTGAAAGGGTTAAGGGGGGTGACCTGCTTTTTGTTATTTCTGTCCTTTTCTCTCTTTCTCTGGCTTGTATCCATTCGGCCCCATTCAGCCAACTATTTTAAGACGTTTATCCCCATCTAGGTGTCGATTTCTTCCTGGCGAGCGATAGCGAGCCAGCATTATATGAAGAAATCAAGCTTCGCCGGCGACATTTTTCTATCGAAAAATGTACAAATTTAGCCTGCTGTCAAACAAAAATAAAAAATATGCTGGCTCGCTACCGCTCACCAGTAAGAAATTGACACCTGGATGGGGAAAACGTCTTAAAACAGTAGCCTGAATGGGGCCAAATGGATACAAGCCAGAGAAAGATAGAAAAGGACAGAACAAAAACAGGTCACCCCCCTTATGATAGACGGAATATACACTGTAAGAATTTATGGTCATGGAAAAGGTAAGCAATATCTCCGTAATAGTGTACCCATATATTGGTAATAATAAACCCATCCTTTGTAGAGATATTAAGGTAAATCGCTCTCAATATTCTATTATATGTACGGTCGCGCTAATAAGTCATGTCCTAGCTGTCATTACGTTTGGCTTGCTCTGTGCTGTATTAATGTCTGTCAGATGTTGAATAGGGTGGATAAGTGTAGGAACATGTTTGCATATTGCACTCGATATGAAGAAATGAAGCTTAGATATTGCTGATACCAATTATTGATCAAAACATACTTGGTGCGGAGACATGACTTATTAGCCCGACTGTACTCCGGCCCAATCCCCACTTTCCGTTTTTTTTTTTTTTTTTTGTCAATATACCAAATTATTTTACATACCTTCTTTTTAACTTTCATTGCCCCTGATTTTGTACATTTTAATTGATTTAGCCCCTTCTGTACCGATGACGTCTTTTTAATTATAGTTAGCTATATTTAGATGATTTTGTGCAGTTTACTATCTCACTTAACCGTTTTTGCTACCACATATCATTCTTAAACGGCACGAACTCATCTAAATATAGCTAGAATCAAATTAAATAGACGTCGCCGGTGCAGAAGGGGTTAAGGGAATGGGTACGTTCCTCCACCTCCACAAATCCGAGGTTGAGATGGCCAGTCCTGCGTCACCTGCCAATCAGCTGATCTTTGTTTACACCGTGACAGTTAAACAGTGTTGCCATTTGGGCGCCACCGTCTTCACCAGGATCCAGACAATTTAATTCATATATTAATTTATAATTATATTATTTTATTTACTTATGAGTCAGTATTTCATCATTAAAATACGAAAGGACACCGATAAGGATTGATGCTTTTAATATTGTCTAACTTAATCAAGAAATTGGGTGATGTACACTTGGTTGTTTTAGGTTATGGTTTGCATAGTACTTACCTAAATGTGACAAAGCTATTGTTTGTATTGATAGGTAAAATGAGGGCTAAACCTAGACTTATGTTAATGTAAATTCCAGTGCCTTTAAGTTTGTTTATTTAAAGGGACACTAACTGCTGTTTGGCCTATAAATTCATTCATTCATAAATTCTTAGTTTCCTCGTTAGACATCCCTCAAACTTAGAAAAACATCCCCTAGACCGCCCCTCAAGATAAATGTGTAAATTCTTCGGTAGACAAATTTCTCGGCCGAAGGCCGGTTTCCTCTTACAATTACAGTCTGCTATTGCTCGCCAGGAAAAAATCGACACATAAAATGGCACGACACGAGGGAGAAAGGGGACCAGAAAATTACCGTCTTCCTTAACTAATTTGTGGGTCAGGAGTATATTGATCATTAACATGTCCTAATATTATCAGTAAGATTAAGAGACAAGAAAAAACCTAGTGTTGAATTGTTTCTGCATTGTCTAATTTTGTTCTCCATGCAAATATAAGGACAATTACATTAATCGATGTTGTTAGCATTAACATCGCGATTGTTAGGAAGAAAATAATAATCTTAATACCTATTAGTTTGCATTTAAATTCAAATTTGTCCATTTTACATATTATATGTGTGTAAAGTATTATATATTATGTATCGAACATTTTATCAGTATTTATGTATGCATTATCTATTCATTTTGTTATTTATTTTTTATATTTATATATATGTATCGTCTGTCTTATTTATAGAGGCCGTACCATAATAAGATTGATATGCAAATTGTGTCTGGCAGATGGCGCTACCGTAACCCGGAAATACGTGGGTACAGGGGCGCTCAAAAGTCACGTCATAACTTCATAATGTAATCTGTCAATATATTGTTAATGTCAATTACGCGAAGTATAAATGAGAGAGAGAGAGAGAGAGAGAGAGAGAGAGAGAGAGAGAGGAGAGAGAGAGAGAGAGAGAGAGAGAGAGAGAGAAGAGAGAGAGAGAGAGAGAGAGAGAGAGAGAGAGAGAGAGAGAGAGAGAGAGAGAGAGAGAGAGAGAGAGAGAGAGAGAGAGAGAGAGAGAGAGAGAGAGACGTAAATACAAGAAATACGGCTCACTAAAGTAGGTTATGCTCGCCCTTAAAAAGCCACCAAGAAGAACAAGATCGAAGTAGGCTTATTGTGTTCTATGGGAAAGAATAATCATATACTAAAATAATGTTCAAGTTATGACCATATTACGACAGGATTTATCAAGTTCATATTTCTCATAACAGGAAAGGAAAACAAAGAGTTGAATTTGTTATACATACATTCATAATTTTCAACAAGTTTTGAGCATATTACGACCGGATTAATAAAGTTCGCGTGTCTAAAATCAGGAAAAGGTAAAACAAAATTTGAAGTTGTGAAGGCAGGACGTAACTTTTGGTCGTGCCTGTACTGCCTGTAAATAACACACACACCCTCTCCCCTCCCCCACTCAGCATGTGATATATATAATGATGTTTGTATATGGATTGTATTAATGTGACAATAAATGTGGAATTGTTAAAGCATGGATTTGACTTATACTTTTACGTAGCTATTGAATATTAGTGACATGAGTTTATGTATATATGATTTTAGTTACCTTCTCATTCATCTCCTTCATTTACTATGTCTAACATACTTAACATTATTGATAATATGGATGTGTAAAACTTGAATAATTAATGTCTAATACATTTTTTTTGTAGACCAGGACTTGAATGTGTCGTGTGTGTGTGTGTATATATATATATATATATATATATATATTAAGTATGTCAAAATGCCTTTCTATGGGAGAGTGAGCTATGATTTTCGCAAGTTACTTAATAACGTACTCCGGGAAAGTTTTCCTGCAATAAATTTCAGAATTGTTTTCACCAATGATTCAGGATAGAACCTTCTTTAACTTCAAAGATCGGGTGCCGGACTCTTTATGCTCAGATATCGTGTATAAATTCACTTGTCCCAGTTGTCAGGCTGGGTACATTGGATGTTCGAGTAGATCATTCAAAATGAGAATATATGAGCATTTGGGGAAAAGCTTCAGGTCTGGAATATTTTTGAGGAGTATGTCATTTTCTGCAGTAAGGGAACACTCTCGTAATGAAGATCACCCTTTTTCGGAGAGGGATTTTGAAATCATCGGCAGGTTTAGAAGCAAGTATGAGGCTTTAATAGGCGAAAAAATGTTGATAAATAAGCACAAACCAGAAATAAATCTTGTCAATAATAGTTGAAGGTTCATTATTAGGTACAATTGGTTGCTTTTTGGGTGTTCATGTAGTTTGGTTTTTCACTTTATTTAGTTTAATTTTCACCATATATTGAGTTTACATATAGAGTTCAAATGTGTTCAGTTAATCAGTCCCTCATCGTCTTTCATTGGAGACTGGTGGTATCATGGTGAGTTCCGATTTGTTTGTGACTATTTTCCTTTATGTGAATTTTCAACACTTATCTTTTGTTTCTTAAGAGTCAAGTAATTCAAATGTACTTTTTTGCTTTATGTTGCAGTTCGATGTGATTAGGATTACTATGATTTGCTTCTTAATTTTACTAGATAATTTGAAATGTTTTGTAGAGTCCCTCATTTTAATATTCTCGTCTATTATGATTGCTTTTGCTAAGTCTTGTCCTCACATGGTTGGATATTAGCATAATCCTTTGGACGCTGTTTAGCGGTAGGTTAAATTTTGTTTAATAGATTTTAGCCTTTACAGTTCAGAATAATATTTGAATTGAAAAAGAAATGATAACATAAATTTGATATCTTATGCGTTTTGATTTCTTTTGTTGCATTGAGATTTAGCAATTTTGAATTAGATGATGTCTAGCCGTAGATTTATTTTATATTCAAACCTTGCCTAGTTGGCCAAAATTATGTTTTTTAATTGTTTTTTAGATAGGCAAATTGCCACGTGTTTAACAATGCATTACATTTTAGTGATCCTGTTTTAGCAATATATACAGAGTTATACTACATTTTTAGGATCTGTTGGTAACCCTTTCCTGAGGATGGCTGCGTGACGTCGCCGAAAATTAGAATAAATCATGATGTTCCACAACGTATTTCTTCTCATTGCCCTACTAATATATATATTATATATATATATATATATATATATATATATGCTTTCTTGAAGCATGATTATTTTTCAATGATACACTGTACAATTTTTAGTCTTAATATAAACTGAAATGATTCGCATTGCTATTAATTGTTTACGAGGTCAGCATTAACACAAGATTAAAATACTTCTTATTTTTATAAATATTTTTCTATATGAACATAACATTCTTACAGTGGAGGGTGATAAAGTGAGTAGGTCGCATCAGGGAAGCAATTGATTGTCTTGTATAGCCCCAACACATTCCTGTTTATGTGTTCGTATGTGTGTGTGTGCATGTTTGTGTGCGTGTGTACCAATACGTTGATCCATGTCAATTGCTTGTGTGTGTGTGTGTGTACCAATTGATTGTATTGTATAGCCCAACAAAATCCGGTGTATGTGTTCGTATGTGAGTGTGTGTGTGCGTGTGTACAAATACACACAGTGTGTGTGTGCGTGTGTAAAGATATTTCAAATTGCCTGCTTGCTAAAAAATTTGCTAATGATAGATTAAAATCCTCACAAAATGACGAAGAACGGGTGAAATTTGTAGAGCTACGACGCAAAGCCAAAAAGTTAATTAAGCAAAGTAAAAAGACCCTGGAGTTACATGTTGCGAATCAAAGTAAAACAAACCCGAAAGAATTCTATAGTTATATCCGAAAGAAAAAAGTAGTTACTTCAACTGTTGGACCGTTAGTCGATGAAAATGGAGAATACACCAAAGACTAAGTACAAATGAGTAATGCCCTCAATACCTTCTTTGCATCAGTTTTTACAACCGAAGACCTCAGTGATATCCCTACACCATCGCCGATTCAGATTGATAATTCAGATGTTCTAAGCAATATCACCGTTACAGAGAGAGTAGTATTGAATTGTTTAGATAAACTCAAGGTAAATAAAACGCCTGGACCTGATACAATCTCGCCTAGAGTTCTAAAGGAAGCTAAGGATGAGCTCTCCAAACCACTGACATTGCTATTCAATGAATCCTTGCAGTCTGAGACTATGCCTGATCAGTGGAAGCTAGCCAACGTAACACCGATATTAAAAAAAGGCAGCAAATCCCTACCCAGTAACTATCGTCCAATTAGCTTAACCTCAATTGTATGTAAAATGCTAGAAACGGTCATAAGAGACAGACTCGTAAATCACTTAGAGGCAAATAACTTACTTAAAGATACTCAACACGGCTTTCGTAAAAAATGTTCCTGTTTAACAAACCTGGTAGACTTCTTCCACGATATCCTCAACCTCTACGATGAGAGTAAAGCTGTAGATATTATATACCTTGATTTTCAAAAGGCCTTTGACAAAGTTCCCCACAAACGTTTACTGCTAAAACTAAAAGCGCATGGAATACAAGACGGTATGTTGAAATGGATAGCAAATTGGCTCAGCGACAGAAAGCAAAGAGTAGTCATAAATGGTAAGGCATCTAAATGGACCAATGTAAGTAGCGGGGTACCCCAGGGATCGGTACTAGGACCAATTCTCTTTCTAATTTACATCAACGACATAGATGAGGCTCACCTGTACAATCTCAAAATTTGCTGACGATACAAAAATTGCAAATAGCGTACTCTCAAAAGAACAAGTTGACGATATGCAACACAATCTAGATAAATTGTCATGTTGGGCCCAAATTTGGCAAATGAGTTTCAATGCGGATAAATGTAAAGTACTACATATCGGATACCTAAATGAGAAAGCAAACTATTCGATGAATGGCACTCAGCTTAAGAATGTAAACAGAGAAACCGATCTGGGAGTAACAATATCGAGTAACCTAAAACCGAGTCAACAATGTTCAGAAGTTGTTAAGAAGGCAAACAAAATAATTGGCTTTATAGGCAGGTCATTTGAGCATAAATCCAAAGAAGTTATCCTAACCCTTTACAATTCCTTAGTCCGCCCTCTTCTGGAATATTGCATTCAATCCTGGTGCCCTTATTACCAAAAAGATATAAACAAGCTAGAACGAGTTCAACGTAGAGTTACCAAAATGATACCTAGCCTAAAGAACAAACCATACGAAGAGCTTCTTAGAGAATTAAATCTATTTCCTTTAACCAAGCGCAGATTAAGAGGTGACTTAATTCAAGTGTTCAAAATCATCAAAGGCATCGACAATATGAACTGTAGTAAGTACTTCACTATCGACCAATCTAATTACACGCGGGGAAACGGTTGCAAAATTATTGGCAAATCTTTTAACTCACACGAATCTAAGAATTTCTTCTTCAATCGAGTTAACTTGTGGAATGGGCTTCCCCGAGACGTTATAGACTGCAGCACCGTTGATTCATTTAAACTCCACTTAGACAAATATCTCGCATCAAACCCGCGACTGACTGCGTTTGTAAATGAATAACTTTATTTTATCCCCCCCTCAGTGTAATGGTTAAGGTGGCAAAAATATGTGTGTGATAACCCGGGTTCGAATCCCGGTGGATCATATATACTTTAATTAATTTCATTGGGGGTGTGGTGGTGAGATTAATCAAAATAATATTATTAGTAGGTTTAGGGATATTTCTTCGAGAGGCCGGTCTATATGATCTGTGCCCCATGAATATTCTTTCCTCTCACTTAAACAGTAGGCTACCATAGTGCGGTTGGGAGTATGAACATGATTAGATTAATATCCAGTATTCGAGAATGGATAATAAGTCGTAGGCGTGTGCATAAACCTTTAACCGTCCTGGTGGTGTAATGGTTAAGGTGGCAAAAATATGTGTGTGATAACCCGGGTTCGAATCCCGGTGGATCATATATACTTTAATTAATTTCATTGGGGGTGTGGTGGTGAGATTAATCAAAATAATATTATTAGTAGGTTTAGGGATATTTCTTCGAGAGGCCGGTCTATATGATCTGTGCCCCATGAATATTCTTTCCTCTCACTTAAACAGTAGGCTACCATAGTGCGGTTGGGAGTATGAACATGATTAGATTAATATCCAGTATTCGAGAATGGATAATAAGTCGTAGGCGTGTGCATAAACCTTTAACCGTCCTGGTGGTGTAATGGTTAAGGTGGCAAAAATATGTGTGTGATAACCCGGGTTCGAATCCCGGTGGATCATATATACTTTAATTAATTTCATTGGGGGTGTGGTGGTGAGATTAATCAAAATAATATTATTAGTAGGTTTAGGGATATTTCTTCGAGAGGCCGGTCTATATGATCTGTGCCCCATGAATATTCTTTCCTCTCACTTAAACAGTAGGCTACCATAGTGCGGTTGGGAGTATGAACATGATTAGATTAATATCCAGTATTCGAGAATGGATAATAAGTCGTAGGCGTGTGCATAAACCTTTAACCGTCCTGGTGGTGTAATGGTTAAGGTGGCAAAAATATGTGTGTGATAACCCGGGTTCGAATCCCGGTGGATCATATATACTTTAATTAATTTCATTGGGGGTGTGGTGGTGAGATTAATCAAAATAATATTATTAGTAGGTTTAGGGATATTTCTTCGAGAGGCCGGTCTATATGATCTGTGCCCCATGAATATTCTTTCCTCTCACTTAAACAGTAGGCTACCATAGTGCGGTTGGGAGTATGAACATGATTAGATTAATATCCAGTATTCGAGAATGGATAATAAGTCGTAGGCGTGTGCATAAACCTTTAACCGTCCTGGTGGTGTAATGGTTAAGGTGGCAAAAATATGTGTGTGATAACCCGGGTTCGAATCCCGGTGGATCATATATACTTTAATTAATTTCATTGGGGGTGTGGTGGTGAGATTAATCAAAATAATATTATTAGTAGGTTTAGGGATATTTCTTCGAGAGGCCGGTCTATATGATCTGTGCCCCATGAATATTCTTTCCTCTCACTTAAACAGTAGGCTACCATAGTGCGGTTGGGAGTATGAACATGATTAGATTAATATCCAGTATTCGAGAATGGATAATAAGTCGTAGGCGTGTGCATAAACCTTTAACCGTCCTGGTGGTGTAATGGTTAAGGTGGCAAAAATATGTGTGTGATAACCCGGGTTCGAATCCCGGTGGATCATATATACTTTAATTAATTTCATTGGGGGTGTGGTGGTGAGATTAATCAAAATAATATTACTAACCCATCTGTCCCCTACTAACTTCCTAATCCTGCCACGGACATTAGTTCCAGGGCAGTAGTTCCCTTTCCAATGTTCCCTTACCCACTCTAAACCACTGTTTGGACACTTGATCCTCAGTGTTTTGGAGGACAAGCAGCCTAGAAGGGTCACTAGAACTGTTGTTGCTTGATTTCCTTTGTACTCCTTTGTACTCCTTTGTACCAATACATTGATCCATGTAAATTGCTTGTGTGGCTGTGTGTACCGATTGATTGTATTGTATAGCCCCAACAAATTCCTGTTTATGTGTTCGTATGTGTGTGTGAGTGTGTGTGCATGTTTGTGTGCGTGTGTACCAATACGTTGATCCATGTAAATTGCTTGTGTGTGTGTGTGTGTGTACCAATACGTTGATCCATGTAAATTGCTTGTATGTGTATGTGTGTGTGTGTGTGTACCAATACGTTGATCCATGTAAATTGCTTGTGTGTGTGTGTGTGTGTGTGTACCAATTTGCCTGTGTACGGGAACTGTGTATCGAAATGTGTGCGTACGTGTGGTTGTGAGCAGAAGTATGTGTGTGGTTGTGTGCATATGTGTGTGTGTACGAGTACTGTATGTGTACGAGAACTGAGTATGTATGTCGGTATTCCTGCTTACATACCTACTGTACACACACACACACACATGATGACTCACCCACTCCTTCCCACTCATCCCATTATTTTGGCCTTCCTTTCTTTCCTCTGTTTACTCTATTTATCTTGCTTCCTTTTCTATATTTACTCTATTTACTCTATTTGTCTTCCTTTTCTCTATATACTCTATTTATCTTGCTTCCTTTTCTCTATTTCCTCTATTTATCTTGTTTCCTTTCTCTATTTACTCTGTCTTACTTCAGTTCCTCTATTTACTACTAGGAGGGGTACCCGGCGTTGCCCGGGTTTAAATTCTACTACCATAATCACCATCATCAATCACTACTACCACAATCATCACAATACTACTACTACCATAATCACCGGCCTCGACCTCCCTGTGCCTCATTAAACGGCGACCTTGATTTCGGCCGCTAAATGACCTCCGATTTTGGATCTGACCTCATCCGTACCCCCATTTTGGGGGGCTGCGAACAACTTTCGTTCCATACACCTTTTCGATCGGAGGCCTCCTTCTGCCCCAAACGGCCATTTTTTCGCATTTTTTTCGCTCCCGTATACTACATAAGTTCTGCCGAAAATGTTATTAAACAAAAGTGTCTCTGATTTCCACTAAACTCGCCTAAAACCATCTCCAAAGCCTGGGCTTTCCAACGGTGCCCCACACTCCCACCTGGCACCAAAACTGTGGGAGGAGTTTAGTAACAAAGGTCGGGTAACTGACAAACAGACAAACATTGACCTTTATTTATTAAGATATATATCTTGTTTCCTTTCTCTATTTACTCTGTCTTACTTCAGTTCCTCTATTTACTTTATTTATCTAGTTTCATTTCCTCTATATACGTTATTTGTCTTATTTAGTTCCTCTATTTACTTACATATCTCCCCCCTTTCATATATTTATATTCCCTAACTTTACTCTATTTACTCTACTTATTTTCTTTCCTCTCTACTATTTACTCTGTTTATCTTTGTTTTTGTTACTCACACACACAGACTACAGTAGATCTGGACTGGACACGAAAATGGAACTTTGCAGTAAGGGACCTAAAATTGGAGAACGAACTCTCAAGTTCGAACCTCAGAAACCGCGAAAATATCACTTTTTCGCGGTTTCGAGGTTCGAACTTGGGGTTCGTTCTCCGATGTTGGGTCATTTACTGCAAAGTTCCATTTCCGTGTCCAGTCCAGATCTGCCTATAGTCTATGTCACACATTATCCATAGTTTTGAACAGCCCCATTCGAACTTTTGAACCTTTACAGCCAAGTTTTGAAGCATCTGAAGCATAATATAATTTATTAATTTCACTGCACACACCAAACACCTCCCAATGAAAGTAATGAAAGCATGTGATCCTACCGGGATTCGAACCTGGGTTACCACATACACATCTTAAACACTCTAACCATTACACCATCAAGACACACACAATATGGTACTGTATCGTTTGTGTTCGATACTGCTTCATATGGTTGCATCGTTATTAAGGGAGACCACCTCGCTTTTTTTAATCTTTCTCTCCCTCTCTCTTTGGCTTGTATCCATTCGGCCCCATTCAGCCTACTGTTTTAAGACGTTTATTCCCATCCAGGTGTCAATATTTTCCTGGCGAGCGGTAGCGAGCCAGCATATCTATATTTTTGTTTTGACAGCAAGCTAAATTTGTACATTTTTCGATAGAAAAATGGATCCGGCGAAGCCGTATTTCTCCATACAAAGCTGGCTCGCTATCGCTCGCCAGGAAGAAATCGACACCAGGGTGGGGATAAACGTCTTAAAATAGTTGGTTGAATGTGGCCGAATGGATACAAACCAGGGAAAGAGAGAAAAGGAGAACAAGATAAAAAAAAAAGCCGGTGACTCCCCTTAATGCTCTCGACTAAGCATGCTACAGTGGTCTACCGCACCTCAGCTACCACTTGCTCCCTGTCGTCAGGTAAGCTCCTTCAGCCATTTGTACCATTAGTTGGGCGATTGTAAGACCCTTCGCCCTATTTCGTTGTCAATATTATGACTCATCGTGTCATTTATGTGTCGATTTTTTCCTGGCGAGCGATAGCGAGCCTCTAATTTAGGATGTTACTGTATTCTACCCAAAAAGCACAATTTATCTCGAAGAGGGTCTTCGGTGAGTGTGTGTGTGTTATTTTTCTTTTTCTTTTTTGTATAAAACTTGATAGAGGTCTAGGAACACTAACTTTAAACAACAGCTTGACCTACAGTATAGTGTATTGATTGACTCACCTTTAAACAACAGCTTGACCTACAGTATAGTGTATTGATTGACTCACCTTTAAACAACAGCTTGACCTACAGTATAGTGTATTGATTGACTCACCTTTAAACAACAGCTTGACCTACAGTATAGTGTATTGATTGACTCACCTTTAAACAACAGCTTGACCTACAGTATAGTGTATTGATTGACTCACCTTTAAACAACAGCTTGACCGACAGTAGTGTATTGATTGACTCACTTTTAAACAACAGCTTGACCTACAGTATAGTGTATTGATTGACTCACCTTTAAACAGCAGCTTGACCTACAGTATAGTGTATTGATTGACTCACCTTTAAACAACAGCTTGACCTACAGTGTAGTGTATTGATTGACTCACCTTTAAACAACAGCTTGACCTACAGTGTAGTGTATTGATTGACTCACCTTTAACACCTAACGAGCGGCCTAGGCGGTAAATAATATGTAGCCACCAGTGGGGTGTTTTTACCCAAAATAGGGCTGTTTACGTGATAATTTTCATGCCTAAATAAGACCCAGAGCGTAAAACAAGTATCTATCCCTGAAAGGGCATAAACAGAGCGTTCCAATGACACCACAACGATCCTTGTATGACCGCTAGTTTTCTTGCAACAACTGCGCAACACGAGTGCATGCAAAAACCATGTAATTCGGTACTTTCCCCATACAATTCACTATGTAGAGAGGGTGGAGGAGGGTGGGATTCATGTCAGTTGGTCCACCACGGTGGTCTGGAGCAGTCATACGCTCGCTACTCTCCTGCCACCATTTGTCTCTCTCTCTCAGCAACATTACATGCTGAAATTGCCACACGACTTATGTTGTGAGCTGCCACATAGTCCAAATTTCTTTCACTCGACGTATGATGCGCGCCGCCAGTTAAGGGTTAAACAACAGCTTGACCTACAGTATAGTGTATTGATTGACTCACCTTTAAACAACAGCTTGACCTACAGTATAGTGTATTGATTGACTCACCTTTAAACAGCAGCTTGACCTACAGTATAGTGTATTGATTGACTCACCTTTAAACAACAGCTTGACCTACAGTATAGTGTATTGATTGACTCACCTTTAAACAACAGCTTGACCTACAGTATAGTGTATTGATTGACTCACCTTTAAACAGCTTAACCTACAGTATAGTGTATTGATTGACTCACCTTTCTTCCCCATCCATATGTCTTAAGGGGGATCACCTGCTTTGTTTTTATCTTTCTCTCCTTTTCTCTCTTTCTCTGGCTTGTATCCATTCGGCCTCATTCAGCCAACTGTTTTAAGACGTTTATCCCCATCCAGGTGTCAATTTCTTCCTGGCGAGCGATAGCGAGCCAGCATTGTATGGAGAAATCCGGCTTCGCCGTAGACATTTTTCTATCAAAAACTGTACAAATTTAGCTTGCTGTCAAAACAAAAATATATATATGCTGGCGCGCTACCTCTCGCCAGGAAAATATTGACACCTGGATGGGGGTAAATGTCTTAAAACAGTAGGTTGAATGGGACCGAATGAATACAAGCCAAAGAGAGAAGGAGAGAAAGAGGAAAAAGGTGAGGTGGACCCCCTTAAACTATCAACGACATAAATTCGTTCCCCTAACCAGCCACTGTGTGAAAACGATTCACCTGGGGGTCGAATAAACGAAGCATTTATTGGCTGTAGGTTAAATGCATAGAGCACAGATTGGATAGAGAGGAAAGAAGACACCACAAATCTGTAAATAGGGATCCGCGCGTTCGAGAGATGGCAGCACGATCGCAAAGGACAATGGGAGGGTCTCCACAAAGACATTATATTGACTATCCTTGGTCCCCCATTAATTCGTAATAATCCCAACCTTGTACTTGTTAATAACGTTTTAAATAATCAATTGAATGTTATCCAGAGACTCTGCAGACATGACATAGTTAAATAGACATAAGTAGAGGCTACTGTAAAGGCCAGGCATCTGAAATTGTCGTCATTATGAGGAGGTACACAAGCAAAACTCCTCCAACACCCGCCATTGTTGATGTGAGATTCGGGAGTTGCCAACGTCAATGGTGGGCAAAATATCCCTAGATGTCATAAGTATAAATGTCCAGTTTTAGTGCTACTTTACAAATTAACATCTACATGACATGTGTCGGGAATTTATATAAAGGTTAAATTACATCACTGGTACATGATATATCCCAACAAATAGTTATATAATCACCAACGAGGTATTCGTCGATGGGTGTAATCCAGTCCCCCACACACGGCTAGTTCAATTGCATGACATGTAGGAATGTTCACATAATACAATATCGATACAATGAACTTAGCTTAGAGGACTGGTGATGTAGGACTGTTGTTATTATTGTTATTAGTTGTAGCACATGGTGAACTGTGGGTTGAGTCAGAGCCGGGGTAGGAGATGTTGACTATACGGTGTTGATTGAGAGACTAAAGGGCCGGCGTCCAATCGCTTCGCGAAATTACATATGGCTGCCGGCTCATAATAATTATAACCCATAACTTGGTTTCATAATACATCTAGAGCTGATGTAGATATTTATACATTACAGTTAATATTTAACCTAACTTAAGAATAAACTAAAATACACAAAGAACCAGCCGAAATCGTACAAGCGATACGATACCGCCAAATTCAAATGTCCTATTGGACCAAAACCTGTCGGGATCATTACCCTATTCCCGACATATTGCCCGCCACCAAAAATGATATACAGGAGCTATATACAGAGAACAAAAAAAGGACATCGAAGTCAAAGATCACCTTGTTTGATCTTTGATCTCCAAAGATCCACGGAACTCATAGCCGTCCTCCTTTTGGGACGAGCGCCACCTGAAGCCTGAGGAGGATCATCCTTCTCATCCTCAGCTGCCCCACCTTGAGGAGCACTGTCACCAGCACTCTCCCGCGGAGGGGTATCAGTAGAGACGCCAGGATCATCCGGCAGTTCTACATCCTGCTCCAAGGGATATAACCTTACGACTGGGCGAGTAGTAACCCCAGTCGAAGTTCGTATTCTAGCAACCCTTATAAGACCATCAATGCCCTGGAACAAATCGATAATCCTCCCAAGCTTCCAAAATAACCTAGGACGCTCATCATGAATCAGGACGATATCCCCGATACGAGGCCATCGTTGATTCGTCCCTTTGATCTTATGAGAGTGACGCTCGCGAAGAGACAGCAAATATTCTTGGGTCCACCGTTTCCATAGATCGTCGGACACCTTGTTTACATACTGGAAGCGACGATGTGTGGCGTCAGCATTGCCGAACGTAGGGTCTTGCAGATCTTAGTCATTTACGGACGATCTAGGAAAGGTATTAAGGGTTCGTCCACGTGTTAGCATAGAAGGCGAAATGGGTAAGAGGTCATCAACATCTGCCGAGGTATAGGTCAAGGGCCTGTCGTTGACTGACATCTCAATTTCTATTAAGATGGTTGAGAGACTCAGACCAAGAGTGAGAGCAGTGGAAATGAATTACCGGTACTTAAGGAGTGCGTGCGGAATTACATGGAGGGATAGACAGACTAATGAGGAAGTAAGAAGGAGGTGTGGTGTGGAGGTAGATGTGCTGGAAAGTGTGAAAAGGAACAACTTGAGATGGTTCGGCCATATGGAACGTATGGAAAGCGAGAGAATGACTAAGAGGGTGTACGAGAGCGAGGTGGAGGGACAAAGGGGGAGAGGTAGACCGAATATGAGGTGGAAGGATGGAGTGAGGAACTACATGAATGAAGGCGGTGCTGGTTGGGGGGAGGGGCGTCGACTGACTGGGGACAGAGGTGCATGGGGGCGGTTCGTTCGTGGCCACCCCTTCGGGGATCACGGCGTCAGGCAATAGATAGATAGATAGATGGTTTGCAACTCCCGTCTGGTCACCAGTGCCCTTCCTAATACCTTCTTCAAGGCAGATTTGACGATACCGATTGTTCTCTCCCAAATCGCCCCGAACCATGGTGCACGTGCTGGTATAAATCTCCATTGACAACCCTTTCCAGTGAGGGTAGCCACAACCTGCGGGTCATCCATTAAACTCTGGAGATATTTAGAGGCCCCGACAAAACAAGTCGCATTATCGCTCATAATAATTTGAGGGAAACCATTGCGGCCTGCAAAGCGTCTTAGAGTATGCAAAAAACCCTCACTGGATAGGTCGTCAATCAATTCAATATGAATCGCTCTGGTTACCGCACATGTGAATAGGACGGCATATACCTTTATGATATTACCGGGCGATTCTCTAACATGAATCGCTCCGGTGTAGTCTACCCCGGTTACCTGAAATGGTTCAGTCCTTTGTACCCTGAACTCAGGCAAGGGAGGTAGATCAACTGGGGAGTAAGGCTTACCCTGTAATCTTTTACAGATAGTACAGCTATTGTGGATCCCTTTAATTGCTTGTCGCATCTTAGGGATCCACCAACGTTGTCGCATATACGCCATAACATAATTTACGCCAAAATGTAGGCAGGTCCTATGGCATTGGCGAATCAACAGTTTGGTAATCAAATGAGAGGAGCTAAGGAGGACAGGATATTTCGCAGAATCAGTAATGTCCGCTTTTTGTATCCTGCCTCTACACTTAATAATGCCTCCTTCCATATATAATCCTAGCTGCCTCATTAAGTTTGAGGGTTTGGCCTTTGACTCCTTGCTCAGGATTTGATGTTCAGTAGGATAAGATTCCTTTTGTACTAAACATATTAGTTTTGCTTCTGCTGATCTCAATTCATGGAGTCTGATATGCTTCGAATCTTCACTAAGGAAAGACCCGTGAGCCCGACTTCTCATGTTGTTAATGAAATGGTATATCCATGCAAATACCCGTATTACTTGATCATAGCTGCCGTAACGTTCCCACTCTACCAACTTGTTATCCTGATGTGTAGTACTCACATTCGAACTACTTAACACATCATCTTGGGGCCGACTTGAAGGATCAGATATGTATTCCCTGAAATCCTGAGGCCATTCAGTTGGAGATATAAGCCATGGAGGTCCATGCCACCAAATAGAGGAAGACATAAACTGCTGTGCCGAGATCCCCTGTGAAATTATGTCACTGGGGTTATCCCTGGTGCTCACATAGCGAAATGTAGCTGTAGGAACTAAGTCATGAATCTCATCAGTGCAATTAGAAACAAACAGGTAACACTTTCTGGCTGTGTACCCATGAAAGCGCTATTTGACTGTCGCTCCAGACATAGACTTTATTAATCTGTAGTATGTCTGCATAAGCATCCAGTGTAAACTTTATTAGACGAGCAGACAGAAGCAATGCAGTAAGTTCTAATTTAGGAACTGTAATCTTCTTTATAGGGGCTACTTTGGCCTTCGCTATAGCCAGCGTCGCTTCACTACCATTGCATATGTATATGGCAGTACCGTACGCACTATTACTAGCATCAGAAAAGGCATGTAGATCCACCTGTTGACCACTAATAACCTGACGATTTAGTTGGACCTTGCAACATGTGGAAAGGTCCGACCGAATCAACCGCCAAGTATTTTGTAACTCAATCGGGAGGGGCGTATCCCAATCTAGTTTTAGCCACCACAGTTGCTGTAAAAACATACGAGCACGGATTGTTACAGGCAGCAAAAAACCTAGGGGATCAAACAACCTCGCTGACAAGCTTAAGCAGTTTCGCTTGGTCATAAGCTCACCGCCGCATGGGGTGTGACAGAAGGATATACAATCTGTGGTAGTGTCCCATTTGTGGCCTAAAAACTTCACCTCACTATTCTCAGTAGCTACACCGTCAGAAGCAAATTGACCTTTCAAAAGATCACTATTAGTGGCCCATTCTCTTAAGTATAAATGAGCCTTTGCAAATATATCACGGATCTCCCAGCATCTCTTGAGCAATAAATCTTCATTGTCTCCGGTGCCTTGAAGATTGTCCACATAGATCCCCTGCTTGATCTCATTCTTGAAGTCAGGATCTAGTCCAGCCTCCTCAAGATGACGCAAGATAGTAGCGTTGAGAAGGAACTGGGAACAGGTCGCCCCGAATAAGACGACTCTGAACCTGTAGACCAGATACTCTGAATCTAGATCCATTGGGTCCCGTGGCCATAAAAATCTTGTCGAGTCCCTGTCTTCACGATGGAGTTGAAGCATCAGGAAGGCCTTCTCAATATCGGCGACCCATGCAAACTTATGACATCTGAAGCGCAACATAATTTGCGCTAGATCAGAGACCAGGGACGGACCCGTGTACAGACAATCATTCAGGCTATAGGAGCGATCACTAGATTTAGCAGAGCAGTCATACACAATACGAACAGGAGTGGTGGAACTGTCCTTTTTAATCCCATGGTGAGCAAGGTAATGGATGTTATCCCCATACTCATTGAGATCTACTCTCTCCACAAATCCACGTTGTACCTGCTCGGCTAAAACTGCCGCATAAGTCTCGCAATAACTTGGATCCTTGACAAACTGCTTCTGAAGGCCACGTAACCTACCAAGTGCTAGATGGAAATTAGTAGGTAATTTACTCTTGTTATCATTCCAAGGGAGCCTTACCACATACTGACCTCTGCCAGAGTCATACGTTACAGTCTCTTCATACGAGCTTAACGCTAGCTTGGACTCACGATCAAGTTCATGTGGGTCAATTCCAATATTGTCCAAGTCCCATAGCTTATCTATATCAGTACATGTATTATCAGGCACATTTGACCTAATATATTTATCTATGGGGCTTACTGCTACCTTGAGGACCGTAACCACCTCCACCTGTGTGTCTTGAGAAGAAGTGGCATAGGATCCAGAAATGGCATACCCTTGGATCGTGGGGAG
The DNA here is from genome assembly GCA_037953745.1 of Lithodes maja. Classification (NCBI taxonomy): domain Eukaryota; kingdom Metazoa; phylum Arthropoda; class Malacostraca; order Decapoda; family Lithodidae; genus Lithodes; species Lithodes maja. The sequence continues at coordinate 26,556 of JBAKBP010020097.1, forward strand.
CATTATAAGCTTATCTACCCGCCGATATCCAGGGTGAACCAGGTCGTAGTAATAATCAGCTCCGACCAGTAGCATAATACCATTGTTAGCAGAGAGTTGATCATCAGCCAGTTTATACCCCTTGCTTCTGAGATATTTCAAATGTGGTTGAATCTCTGATGCTATATAGAAACTGGGTAGTGTGTCGACCACAACAGCCTTGATGGGACATACCTTTTTTCTATAAACATATGAAATCTCCACAATATCATAGTCACTGGAATCTATTTCACCAGTGAAACCATGGAGACGCAAATTCTCTTGACCCTTGCTGGTACACTTGAGCTGGGGTAATGATGACCGCAGAACGAATGACCTCTGTGAGCACTGGTCAAGTAAGGTGCGAGTCATTATAGTATTATTATTACTCCCCACTACTGGCAGCATCATAGTAGGAAGCAATTGACATTCTCGAGAAGCAATGGACATGGCAGATACTTTATCACCCTCGCTCTTACCTTTCTCATGTGACTCTTTGGGGGTTCTCCCCTTTTCTTTGCCGTCGTGCCGATCAGACTGGGTGCAAAGGGAAAACCAATGTTTCCCCTTGCAATACTTACAAGGTTTGATGTAGGAATTGGTGCAGGTACTGTTGAAGTGGTCTCTTGCCAGACAGCTGGTACATAACTTAAGCGATTTAGCCTTGCCAATCTTCTGTGTAGCCTTAGGATACTTAGGACACTGATACCACAGATGACCGTGGACACTGCACAACTTACAACCTAATGATATTGGCCTTTTCTGTTTAGGAGAAGTCTGTACCGGGAAAGCTGCAGTAGATGGCGACACCTCCACTTGTCGGTAGTGTCCAGTACTTTCCATATTGAAGACTTCAGTCTGGTACACCTGCACCAACGCTTCCAAGTTTAGTGGAGAGTCGCTTAGTTGTCGTCGTAAGATTTCCCTTAGGGGAGAGGGTATCTTATTCAAGATATTCACACTAAATATCTCCTCCTTGGTGACGGCCATTGTCTCCATAGATCGGAGGAGGCTCTCAAAGGAGGCATAGTACTCCTTTAGGTCCGCCACATCATAGGATGGAGGATCTAGTGTGAAGAATTTGGTAATTAAAGCGGTCTTGATGACTTCCACTCTCCCGTAAGTTCTCTTCAGCAACTCCACTGCAGACTCGTAGCTGGTAGCTTCTAGCTTGTACCCATCGACTAACTTCAATGCCTCCCCTTTCAATTGACCACGGAGATATGTGAACCTTTGGATGGATGTGAGCGTTTTATTATGATGGAACACTCAAAAATATCCCAAAATCCAGTCCAGGTAGCCGAATCCCCGGAAAAGGTAGGCAAAGTAAGCTTCGGCAGGTTAAAACCAGTCGCCTTTGGTGTACCGGTATCCTTAACAGAGGTTGATTCTTGGGTGGAAGATAGTCTGGCTAAGGCTGTATTAACGTCCTCAAAGTACTCAAGATCTGCCGACATTTCTTCTTCCACATCGTCAGTAACTGTCAATAAACCATATACCTGCTGAGCATAACTATCATAAGTAGCTAGCGATTTAGTAACAGTAGCAAATTTACCCTTTATCTGATCAGCCGTGGCACTTATTAAAAATTCATCAAGATCTCTTAAACATCTATTTAAACTTCCCTTCATCCCTCCCTTAAGAATCTTAAGTTTCTTCAAATCTGTCATCGTTAAGGTCTAATTTTAAGCAACTTAAATTACAATGAGGTCAGACTACAAACCGTTAATCGCTTAGGAATCAACAGCGGCAAACCCCCATTACTTAAGAAATTTACTCAAAAAGAATTACATAATACCTACAGTCCCCTTAATATAAACTATCGAAAGGAAATTATCTAACTAGAAAAAATAATTAAATACTAAATCCATTAAAAGAAATGGTAAGGTGAAGCACTAATTATTGTAAGCCCTTTATAGGTAAGCCTAGTTGGTTAAGCTACAATCATAAGGTCTGACTATTAACTGTCAATCACTTAGGAATTAACAAAGACCGACACTCATGACCGCCACTTTAAGCAACTAGGCCTAGGCTATTATGAAATTTAAATATAAAAGGTCACATGAGAACCCTCCCCACCAGCATAATTAATAATGAGTCCCACAATGACAAAACACAAGCAACACCACAGGCACACCACCAAAGCGAAATGAAAAGCCACCACAGACACCTGCAGGCCTAGACTGCCCAGCCTAGCCAAGCCTATGAGCGCAAAATGGTGACCGACGAAACAACCCCTACCCCAATCTCCAGCCCAGCTAACCCACCAAAAAACGCCAAGGAGCACACGCCCAAAAAAACCTGGAAACCAGTCCCAAAATGACACCCGGAATGACACTTAACGGGGACGTAACAGCAGCGATTAACACCTGGAAGGGAAGTACAGGAGTAGAGGAGGAGCCTCAGGGTACCTCCAGGAGCAAGCAGAAAGCGTGGGATACCATCTCGGCGAAGAAAACTCAAGAAAATCTCCTAACCAATGCAGACCAGGTTGCAAAAGCACGCCTCCAGGCAGCCGCCCGTTCGGAGAGTGGCTTGTGGTTACACGCCATCCCCATCCCACCTCTTGGAACTCACTTGGATGCTGAAGCGCTCCGGGTCGCCATCGCGCTCAGAGTGGGTGCGGCAGTTTGTCACCCACACACTTGCAAGTGTGATGGGAGGATGGATGCTCAAGGTCACCATGCCTTGTCATGTAATTACAACGCAGGCCGCCTGCCAAGACACTCTGCACTAAATGATGTCATAAAACGGGCCCTGCAGAGTGCTAACTGTGTATCAATCCTCGAACCACATGGACTTCACAGAGAAGACGGCAAACGGCCAGATGGGATGACCACTTACCCTTACAAGAATGGCCGGTGCCTCGTGTGGGATGCCACATGTGTTGACACTTTCTCCACAACCAACGCCGCCAGAAACGCCGACGAAGCAGGTGAAGCCGCCCGGATAGCAGAAAATAAAAAGCGAGAAAAATATCAAGCCATCGCCAGAATTCATCAGTTCGAGCCCCTGGCATTCGAAACTTCAGGAGTCTTCGGCCCTACCACCCTTAAGATGGTGAATGAAATAGGCCGTAAAATCAGAGAAGTTTCAGGAGAACCCCGGGAAACCCTCTGGCTCAAGCAAAGACTAGGGATGGCTATCCTCCGGGGCAATGCCACCAGCGTCATGAGCTCAGTTCGACAGGACTGGGTCATGCCACTGCGTGAGGCCCCGGCAGGAGTGGTGTATCCGTAGTCTTTCCACAGTAGGGTAAAACAAAACATAAACTTTATTTGTATGTAACATGTGTGATACACATTAATAAAAGGGGATGTGTCGGATGGTTGAAAGCCACAGTTGCTCGCGCGTTTGGGGCTAGCAACACGTATTATGAAAAACATGCATCCTCCTTCATTCACTGTCCCCCCCTTTACTCACTCAACCCCACAATTTGCCGGAGGATAACAGGTTTTTCACAATACGTAGACGGAGGTCTTTTTAACCCTCTCCGACATATGACGCAATTTTGAGCCTATTGGGGATACTTTAAAGTCTTTGTTACCATCAGGGGTATTTAGAAACCTTTAGTTTAGTTACTTCAACCTATGCAGTTGTCTTTGAGTAAGTTGTGGGCAGAAAACGAATTTTGGAGAGGTAATTATAAGAGTGAGAGAACTCTATTTCTTATTGCTAATCTGGCAACCTCTGCGTCATATGAGTCTGAAGGAGTTAAAAAAAAAAAAAAAAAGATAGAGACGGCGCCTAAATGGTAAAAAACATGAGGGAAGAAGCTGGGTGTAAACTAGGGAACGGCAGTCGGCCAACAACGCGCGAGGCGGCAGCCATTTGTAAGCCCACAAGCGCCAAGGAAGCAAACAAAACGGTACTACGGTACGGAAGCTGTAGGGCACGAAGGACCAATCTTTGTCGGAAATTTATATAAAGGTTAAATTACATCACTGGTACATGATATATCCCAACAAATAGTTATATAATCACCAACGAGGTATTCGTCGATGGGTGTAATCTAGTCCCCCACACACGGCTAGTTCAATTGCATGACATGTAGGAATGTTCACATAATACAATATCGATACAATGAACTTAGCTTAGAGGACTGGTGATGTAGGACTGTTGTTATTATTGTTATTAGTTGTAGCACATGGTGAACTGTGGGTTGAGTCAGAGCCGGGGGAGGAGATGTTGACTATACGGTGTTGATTGAGAGACTAAAGGGCCGGCGTCCGATCGCTTCGCGAAATTACATATGGCTGCCGGCTCATAATAATTATAACCCATAACTTGGTTTCATAATACATCTAGAGCTGATGTAGATATTTATACATTACAGTTAATATTTAACCTAACTTAAGAATAAACTACAATACACAAAGAACCAGCCGAAATCGTACAAGCGATACGATACCGTCAAATTCAAATGTCCTATTGGACCAAAACCTGTCGGGATCATTACCCTATTCCCGACAACATGTAACTAATAATATATATTCAAAATGACATTTTTTAATTCTTGTTGTGTTGCTTGAAGGTATACAGCTTGCATCATATATGAGTATGGTTTATAGTGTATATGACTGTATACTTAATGTTTTCATCTTGCTTTTATATATCTAATTTATATTAAATAATTTACAAGTGTTTTTACCAACATTAATTAACTCTTAAATACGTTCCCTTTAATCTAGTGCTCCCTCGTTTTGCGGATTTTCCCTTAACTTTGGTAACACTGCAGCAAGTCAGCTGGCAGGCGCACAGATATCAAGGAGTATCTATAACAAGGACAAGCCACTGAGGTGCCTTGGTTGTTGTATCGTACAACAGTGCTGCCACCAAATCCCTAGGATGCGCGGCAAAATAACCATGTGACGTCACGCTTGCCTCTCTATGCAATCTGTACTCTATGGTGTTTTGGATTCACTGAGTGGCTGGTTGGGGGACGAGTTTTTGCCATGGATAGGACTGTACGGTCGCGCTATTAAGTCATGTCCCAGCTGTCATTACGTTTGGCTTGCTCTGTGCTGTATTAATGTCTGTCAGATGTTGAATAGGGTGGGTAAGTGTAGGAACAAGTTTGTATATTTCACTCGATATGAAGAAATGAAGCTTAAATAGTGCTGATACTAATTATTGATCAAACTATACTTGGTGCCGAGACATCACTTATTAGCGGGATTGTACAGCCACTCATAAAAATTCGTGGACCTCGCCTATTTCCAATTTTGGAAGTATATTTCTGGAAACGAATTTATTTATAATATTTTCTGTTCATCAACTACAAAGCTAGATATACTATTTATCAATCCAGATAGTTATAATGACATACATACAATACATGGGGGTCCACAAAGTTTTGAAAGTGACTGTACCTATCTTCTCTATACCAATCCTTCATAAATTGTCTATCCCTCAGTTCACCATTTAGGAGTTTTGTATCTTCTCTTCACTCATTTCCATCTATCCATCCATTTACTCAGGCCCAATCCCCACCTTTCCTATTATTATTATTTTTTTTTTTGATAGGGGGGGGGGGGGGACTCAAGACAGAGCCAGAATAAGGACAACACAACAGAAAACAATGAACACACAAAAACAAAATACAAATTCACACACATCTAGGTCACCCATTTCCATCGTACAAAAATCAAGGTTATGGAAAGGGTATACGTATAAAGAAAATATAATACCCTCTCTGAACTACTGTTGGACACTTTGAACAGCAGTGATTAACCCGTCCAGTACAGTACTAGGACGTTCTTCTCATCATATGCTGGCAGCTATTAGACGATTTTATTCAGCTTAGGAAGGACCTCTATCAATAACGAGGCTTTAAACTATCTCAACCAACCCTTTTAACTACCACAGGTCCTTCCAAAGCTGCATAATATCGTCTAAATATAGCTAGAATAAAATATAACACGTCGCTGGTACTCAAACGGTTTAAAAGGCAAGCTAACAACCTCTAGGGGTCGCGCTAAATCCTGTTGTTGCTTGACTTCCTTTGTACCCTTATATATACTGTATATAGAATCATTGGTTTTATTGATAATGGTTTATTTTCCTATCCTTGCCCATACCCATAGCCTGGTGCGTGCCGGGTATATTTGAACCCTCATTGTTTCACTCCATTAGTTTGGAGATTTTGAGACGTGTCACCCCATACGTTTGACGATTATAAGACCCTTGACCCGATTCAGGTGTCGATTTACCTGGGCGAGCAATAACGAGCCGGCACATTAGGAGAAACCGTGGCTTTTATTATTATTATTATTATTATTATCAGCAGTAGTAGTAGTAGTAGTAGTAGTAGTATTTCTTGAAGGGGGTCTGGAGAGGCGCTTTTCTTAGTATTGGGGGCTAACTATACTCTATTTTTTTTCCAGCTGATCGTAAATTGAATTTCTTATTAGCTGATTTCTCGATACTTAATGGAAATATATGAAACTACTATGGCTGTGTGTCGTATTAATGCCAAGTTTTCATAATTAACAGCATATTTCGCTACAAACTTTACCTTATAGCTGAGTAACAAAGATAGAAACATGACAATTTAGGCTCAGCTGGAAAAAAATTGACGATAGCTCGAATTTGGCTGAATCAATCAAATCCCTCGATAATTAATATTTAACCCACGCTGTAGCCTACCGGTGAGGTCCTTTTCATTATATTCTGGCAACTATTAGATGATTTTATTAAGCTGATGAAGGACCTCTAACCATTGAAAGGCTACAACCTATCTCAGTTAATCCTTTTAGCTACCACAGATCCTTCGAAAGCTGAATAAAATCGTCTAATAGTGGCTTGAATATAATGCAAAGGACGTCACCGGTACAGAGTAGGTTCATAATACTACTACTATAACCTGTTCATAATACTATTACTATCACTACTGTTCATTATACTACGATTATAACCTGTTCATTATACTACTACTATAACCTGTTCATAATACTACTACTATAACCTGTTCATAATACTATTACTATAACTACTGTTCATTATACTACTATTATAACCTGTTCATTATACTACTACTATAACCTGTTCATAATACTATTACTATAACTACTGTTCATTATACTACTATTATAACCTGTTCATTATACTACTACTATAACCTGTTCATAATACTACTACTATAACCTGTTCATAATACTATTACTATAACTACTGTTCATTATACTACTATTATAACCTGTTCATTATACTACTACTATAACCTGTTCATAATACTACTACTATAACCTGTTCATAATACTATTACTATAACTACTGTTCATTATACTACTACTATAACCTGTTCATAATACTATTACTATAACTACTGTTCATTATACTACTATTATAACCTGTTCATTATACTACTACTATAACCTGTTCATAATACTACTACTATAACCTGTTCATAATACTACTACTATAACCTGTTCATAATACTACTACTATACCCTGTTCATAATACTATTACTATAACTACTGTTCATTATACTACTATTATAACCTGTTCATTATACTACTATTATAACCTGTTCATAATACTACTATTATAACCTGTTCATAATACTACTACTATAACCTGTTCATTATACTACTACTATAACCTGTTCATTATACTACTACTATAACCTGTTCATTATACTACTACTATAACCTGTTCATTATACTACTACTATAACCTGTTCATTATACTACTACTATAACCTGTTCATAATACTACTACTATAACCTGTTCATTATACTACTACTATAACCTGTTCATAATACTACTACTATAACCTGTTCATTATACTACTACTATAACCTGTTCATTATACTACTACTATAACCTGTTCATAATACTACTACTATAACCTGTTCATTATACTACTACTATAACCTGTTCATAATACTACTACTATAACCTGTTCATAATACTACTACTATAACCTGTTCATTATACTACTACTATAACCTGTTCATAATACTACTACTATAACCTGTTCATAATACTACTACTATAACCTGTTCAAAATACTACTACTATAACCTGTTCATTATACTACTACTATAACTACTGTTCATAATACTACTACTATAACTACTGTTCATAATACTACTACTATAACCTGTTCATAATACTACTACTACAACTACTGTTCATAATACTACTACTACAACTACTGTTCATAATACTACTACTATAACCTGTTCATAATACTACTACTATAACCTGTTCATAATACTACTACTATAACCTGTTCATAATACTACTACTATAACCTGTTCATAATACTACTATTATAACCTGTTCATAATACTACTACTATAACCTGTTCATTATACTTTTTTTTTTTTTTTCTACTACTACATTGGTTTTTATTTAATATTGTTCATACATTTTATTTTACAAGCATCAGATATTACTATTCAACACCATGCAAATTCAATCCAGTCTCCTTCCTATGCGACCCTCTGCCACTGCTGCCTCGTAGTCCACTTCTGCCACCGTCGCTGGTTGTGGTGCAGACAGTCTTGTTCCCCGCAGGCATAGTAGTGCTGATCTGAGCAACGAGAAAGATAGACGGCACCTCATCCAGGCTACAACGTGGCTCCTGGGCTGTTTCTTCTTCTCTGCGATGATCTCTGCAAGCCTTGAATAGAAGCACTGGGCCCTAGGTCCCATCCCTAGTTCATTATACTACTACTATAACTACTGTTCATAATACTACTACTATAACCTGTTCATAATACTACTACTATAACTACTGTTCATAATACTACTACTATAACTACTGTTCATAATACTACTACTATAACCTGTTCATAATACTACTACTATAACCTGTTCATAATACTACTACTATAACTACTGTTCATAATACTACTACTATATATAGCTATTGTTCATAATAATAATACTATAACCTGTTCATAATACTACTACTATAACCTGTTCATAATACTACTACTATAACTACTGTTCATAATACTACTACTATAACCTGTTCATACTACTACTACTATAACCTGTTCATAATACTACTACTATAACTACTGTTCATAATACTACTACTATAACCTGTTCATAATACTACTACTATAACCTGTTCATAATACTACTACTATAACTACTGTTCATAATACTACTACTATAACCTGTTCATAATACTACTACTATAACCTGTTCATAATACTACTACTATAACTACTGTTCATAATACTACTACTATATATAACTATTGTTCATAATACAGTAGATGGGTCAGAAATCCCCACTCCATCCTCTTATAACTAAAAAAAAAAGACTTCAGTAATCGAGATAATAGTGCTACCATTTAGGACGAGTCAGTCAGGGAATTGGCGTGGTCATTTACAGCCCATTTTCTCTAGCCCTTTTTGAGTTACAGATTTTAAGGGTTACGATATCTGACCTACCTATAATGAACGGACTATACGACTACTATTAATAATAAAAGCCACGGTTTCTCCTAATTTGCAGGCTCGTTATTGCTCGCCCAGGAAAATCGACACCTGAATCGGGCCAAGCGTCATATAATCGCCAAACTATGGGGGGTGATACGTCTCAAAATATCCAAACTAATGGGGTGAAACAAGGGGGGTTCAAAAATATCCGGTACGCATCAGGTAAGGTTAAGGGGGCAGGGTTATTTTTTGGTCTTTATATATTTATTTTTCAGTTTCCTCGCTAGACCTCCTTCGAGTATAAGCAAACAACACCCCCTAGACCCCCCTTCGAGATAAGTTTGTAAATTTTTTCGGTAGAAAATTGTCCCAGTCAATGGCTATCTATCTATTTATTGCCTGACGCCGTGATCCCCGAAGGGGTGGCCACGAACGAACTGTCCCCATGCACTTCTGTCCCCAGTCAGTCGACGCCCCTCCTCCCAACCAGCACCGCCTTCATCCATATACTTCCTCACTCCATCCTTCCACTTCTAAAAGGCTGATTCCTCTTATTTCTACAGGCTTGCTATCGCTCGCCAGGAAGTAATTGACACCTAAATGACCCGAATGGTTCTAATACTGTCAAAGAAATGGAGTGAGAGGTCTTAAAATCGCCGAACTAATGGAACGAACGTCTTAAAATCTGAAAACTATGGACCGGGGCTAAACATGAGGGAGAAGGGGAGCCAGAAAAACCAACCCTCCCCCCTTAAAAGACACGGGTTAGCCTCCGTTATTATTGATATACAATATTTTGTTTAGCCTACTGGAGGAATATGACAGCGTAGTTCAGGTTATGGTAGCCCTCTCAGAATGTAAGCGCGTGTGTGTGTCGGGTATGTGTGTCTATGCCGTGTGGCGTCTGTGTGTGTGTGTGGGTGTTATACTGAAAGCTCGTAAGTCAACCTAAATATCATCTATTTGTGTATATTTCCCTTACTTCGGCGATAAAACAATAATTGAATAAAGCAAGGCATAGTAACAATATACAGACCCAAAGCGAAACTTTAATTTAATGGAATACTGGTAGAACTTTAATTGTTTAAATATCGCGGTAAATTCTCCCTATAGAATGCTGTTGCTTCAGATGATAAGCCCCGCCCACCGCGGCTCCACAGCCACTCTAGCAATGGGTAGCTAGCTCGAAAACCCAATTACTAATTTTCCATTTAATTACATAAAGTTTGTATCTTGGCGTGTGAAATATAATAATAGGGTGTAGATGTTTACCATTTTTGTAACATATGCTTGAGATAAGAACATGCTCTTGCAATATTCAGTCAATCTACTATCTAGCGGTTTTGGTGAACTATTTTTTAGCAGGGTGCGATACATGTGGTACAACTGCACTCCACCTTCTCTGCGTCCCTCCCGTTGCAAGTGAGGATGCACATGTTTGATTATCCTTGTGTTTTATCGGATTATCGTTGTTCACGGTGGTGTTATCGTCGGTCCTCGTGTGAGTTTGTTGATAAGGATACAACCAACGCCTGGGAGAAGTAACACTACACATAGTTGTTTGGTGGAAGCGTAAAGCAAGGTTTGTTCTTGGTTAGGCCTAGGCTACTTCTGTGTACATTGATCAGTCCTCCATTTGCTGCATGCCATTCTACTAAAAGCTCACTATTATTCTCGCATTTAGCGTGTCTGTGGTGCAACATGGATTATTTTATAAGGAAATGAGGAGGCTTTGATATATTTGTATAGCTAACCTCAACCTGCGGACTAATGTTAACATGGACTTTACCTGTAGGGAGGCCACGAGGATATTTCAGGGCAACAGGTGGTTTTAGGATATTACACGCATTCACACCTTATCTCCCATCCCCTGCATAAACTCTACAATATAGCCTAAGGTGTAGTTGTAGTGTAGAATACCCTAATATAATCCCACTTTATGTAGGCCTACCGAGTTTTGTAGATTAGTGATACCGATAGTAGGCTAAATTGCTACCTGCCCTGGTTGTTGTTGTTCCCCAAGCTGCCTGGCCGAACAGCCCCAAGGCCCCGAGCAAGGCCAAGGCCATAACCCCCCCCCCCCCGCCGACCACAATAAAGCCTGGGTGACCGAAGCCACTCCATGGCGGGGAGCTGAGGAGGGTGCGGAAATGCCCGGGAAACCAAAGCCCCATCCAGGACCCTGTGCCCCTCAGCAATTATGAAGAGAAAGTTGAGGGGCAAAGGAAAAATGTGACGCTTTGGCTTCCAATCTTGGTAGATTGGGAGGTCAATCCACGGAAAAAATGCCGTCACTTGAGATCTAGAAAACATATAAGTAAAAGGAACAGTCAGAGTAAGCTATGGGTATGGCAGAGATCGCTCAGTTCTCACTCGGATAGACCAGCCCATCACCACATGACTAGAACCCAATCCTCTCAGCATCAGCTAGGAAAGGCCCTAGAAAGCCGCCTTTGGCGGGGGGGGGATAGCTCCCCTATTTCAACCCCTTTCGGGGTTGGGCACCCGCCCTGGTAGCGTAGGGTGAACAGGTCAGGAGACGACCACTGCCACAAGTAAACCTAAGCTATGTCAACTGTAAACATTGAAAAGTAATGTAGAATAGGCTATAAACCATAATTGACGATTTACACAATGGAGAAGCTTGATGGGGGTGTGAAGGGGCAAGATTATGTATGTGGTCGCGGTGATTGGTGGAGGCTGTGTGACGTCACGATGCAGTCTGCGCGGTGATTGGTCCGTCCGTTGATCGCACTGAAAGTTTTATAACTTGTTTAGTCTCATCTTATTATTACTAATCTTGGTTAATATACAGGAGACGCAACTACGTGTTTTTCAGGTATTTTTTTTTTGGTATTTTGATTTTGTTTTTGGTGTTTTAGTCGAATCTAGTGATGAAATTGAATGGGAATTAAGCATTTACCCATTATCCATCAATCTAAAGACCCCCCCCGATAGTGGGGAGGGCTATGAAGATCAGGGAAATTGAGGGGTAAAAAGCGTATAGAACACGATAATACACATTTGTTACCAAAATTTGGCTCGGGTTTTGTCAATTTCCAGACCCATAAAATCCGACTTTTTGAAAACCCGAGCCAAGTTTTGACGAAACTTGGCTCGGATTTAACTAATTTAAAAATTAAAATAACACAGTAACCTTATTAACATGTTGGCTCGGGTTTTGTAAATTTCCATACCCATATAACCCGATATTTCGAAAACACGAGCCAAGTTTTGACGAAACTTGGCTCGGATTTTACTAATGTTCATGTTAAAATTACACAGTAACCCTAATAAAATCTTTGTTTGGGTTTTCATAAGGTTAACATTAGCCTAACCTAACGAAGTAAGAATGGGGTTAACATTAGCCTAACCTAACCACCTTACCTAACCTAACCTAGTAAGAATGGGGTTAACATTAGCCTAACCTAACAACCTTACCTAACCTAACCTAGTAAGAATGGGGTTAACATTAGCCTAACCTAACAACCTTACCTAACCTAACCTAGTAAGAATGGGGTTAACATGAGCCTAACCTAACAAAACCTAGTAAGAATGGGGTTAACATTAGCCTAACCTAACCTAGTAAGAATGGGGTTAACATTAGCCTAATCTAACAACCTTACCTAACCTAACGTAGTAAGAATGGGGTTAACATTAGCCTAACCTAACAACCTAACCTAACCTAACCTAACCTAACCTAGTAAGAATGGGGTTAACATTAGCCTAACCTAACAACCTTACCTAACCTAACCTAGTATTATTGGTGGGGGCTGCCGCCCCCACACCCCCGCTGGTTGGGTACTGGCTGAAAAACTTATTGTTTTACAGTAGGCCTATGTATTTTATTTTATTTTTGTTCTCCCTTATAATACATTTCAGCTCTTAATGACATATATAGCAATGATGTATAGCCTATGATATACCGGACCTATTAGGCCTAAAAAGATCGATGGGCTAACTGTCGGTCCAAAACATCAGTATAACCAACTAGCCCTTGCATGCCAGTTTAATCCTATGCGAAAAAATCTTTTACTTTATGTTACTTTGCGATCACCCATTAAGATTCCCGAGCTAGCTGTGGTCCGGCTCCTTTATGTTGTCCCAACCAACCAACTAACCTTAATGAACAGAGGAGGTACTGGGCTGCCTGGCTGGCCGCTGGAGGCTCGATCACCACTCATCTTGGTCAACAGCTGGTGGATTTTTGTTTCGAATGTTTCCATGTAAAACAAGTGTATGTGCATTTCAAAACCAGCTGTCCTCATCAGCTGTATTTGGAACACTGGTTATTGCACTTTGGACAGTTTACACTTATTGGAAGGCGAAAAGGTCTTTAACACTAGATTAGCGGGCTAGCGGTTTATTTATATGTACCGCCCAGCGGGGCGTTTTTAGCCAAAATAGGGCTGTTTACGTGATCATTTTCATGCCTAAATAAGACCCAGAGCGTAAAACAAGTATCTATCCCTGAAAGGGCATAAACAGAGCTTTGCAATGACACCATAACGATCCTTTTATGACGGCTAGTTTTCTTGCAACAACCGCACAACGCGAGTGCAAAAAGCATGTAATTCGGTACTTTCCCCATACAATTCAGTATGTTGCGAGTGAGAGAGGGAGGGAGGAGGTGGGATTCGTGTCAGTAGGTTTGCCGCGGTGGTCTGGAGCAGTCATACGCTCGCTACTCTCCTGCCACCACTTTTCTCTCTCTCTCAGCAACATTACGTGCTGAAATTGCCACACGACCTATGTCGCGCGCCGCCAGATAGTCCAGATTTATTATACTCTACTTATGTTGCGTGCCGACACTTAGGGGTTAAAGACGGTGGAAAAAGCTTTGATCGGCTCACACACTCTACACAAGCTGGCCAGAGTCAAACTGACAGCTTATATCCCGGGCCACCTGTTTTCCAAATCATGGCATCACCTGATTGGTCGATAGACATCACATGTCAGTGAACTCGAGTACTCTTGGCATGAATTAGGTAGGGTGATTACTTAGGCCACGACGCCACCAGTATAGTTCATTGCATTCGCCACCAGATGTCTCAGTTGTTGACTGACAGTCACGCAAAAGAGGTCTCCCAGAAGAAGACGAAAAAGAAGAAGTGTAAACAAACCCTTAAAACGTAAATATCCATATAATATGTATTCTGTTAGTTTCCTGGGAATGACACCTACATCACAAATTTGGAGAAAAATCGCTTAATCACATGCTATTGAGCTTAATTTTTTACCAATATTGTAGCGCCTCCTGTATATTGACCCTAATCTTAGTATGATGTCATAATGTCTCATTGAATTATGGATTATACTCATTTCGATATATTGTGGCACAACACGGATAAGCATATCCATGTTAAGTGTGTGTGTGTGTGTTGGAGGGTCATTATGCAGACAAGACTAAGAGTCGTATTCTTAAAAACCCATACCTTCCCTTAACTTTCCTTTACCTTCCAAGGAATTTTCTTTCCCTTCGGTATTCTTAAAGAATTCCTTGGAAGGATTTTTTTTCGGAAGTGTTGGTAGCTCTGTTCCACAGGCGAAGCTAGGCGCGCACCAGTTGGTATGCCTGAAGTCGTAAACAAACCTTGTCAAACAAACGTTTCCGTGGGTTGGCTTGCATTATTGTTGCCCAAAACATGATTTAGACCACAAATATTGTCTTCAAAGCATATTATGTTGACTTACACAAACACAAGAATGAATTGTCAACATGATATTAATAAATACAGGTTCCTAGCTCTAAATCGCGCATGTACACCAACAAGCCATATTCTGTTGTAGTATTTAGACCTAGCCTATAGCCTAGGCTATTATCCAAGAATATAATTACATATAAACTGATATGATAAGAAACAGGGATGGAGATAAATTAGATAGCTGAAATGTAGTGCGAATTAGTGTACCGAATAGCCTACCAAGTATGAGAACTTTTCAATTACAAGGTCAAGTCTTCCATTTCTGACCAAAACTTAATCGCTACCGTAGGCTAGGCCTATAGGAATCGTACAATAACCCACTATTGAGAAGTATTTACCTTCAAAGTTCAATACACATTATAGCCTGACATATTCTGGTGTGCTAAATTCAAATACTACGGTAACTTGAACTTCTGTAGGCCTAGCCTATATATGATATAGGCCTAGGCTAGATTTGTTTTCTATTCAGCAAACAAAATATAAAAGCTAGGCTATATTTGATCTGGCCCAATTTGGTAAAAATTGCAATTCATGGCCCATAGATTTACTAGGCTATGCTATTGAAACTATTTTTTTTTCATTGTTTATATTTAGCCTATTTAGGCTACCGATATTTATTTATTAACACTCAAAGAGCGGCTGGTGGAGTATATTTCACCGTGCCGCCCAGCGAGTTTTTTTTTTACCATAAATGGCGTTGTCTCCGTGCTCTTTTTTTATGCATAAACAAGAGCCAGAGCATAATACAATTATGTATCTCTGAAAGGGCGTAAATTGAGCTTTCCAATGACACCAGAACCATCCTTCTACGATCACTGGTTGTCTTGCAATGATCGTGCAACCGAAGGGCAAAATCGCTAATACGGTAATTTAGTTACATAATTACGTGTGTAGCGAGGGAGGGAGGGTGGAGTAGTGTGGAGTACATGTCAGTAGACCCACGGCGGCCGTGGCGAGTGGTCATGAGGTAACCTACGCTCCTCCCGTCGCTCGTCTCTCTCTCAGAGCCAATATTGCACACAGACTTAAGTCGGGTCCCGCCACATAGTCCAGATTTTTAGATACGGACTAAGTTGGGCCCCGCTAAAGGGTTAATCATCTAATTTGACCGTTTTTTTATTTTTATACATTATGTTGGTAAGGGTTGTGTTAGCGGGCGTACCATCTGCTTTGTTTCCATATTCGCACGCTCGCGGACATAATAGAAGTGAACTTAACGGTCATGGCCCAGAGTGTGCGAATCGCCGCGGAAGGTTGCTTGGATAATACTGACTTTAAATAAGATTCTTCCAATTTTTAAATTGAATTTTTGGCTAGAATGTAGTTACCGGGTGTACCGCCTGTCTTGTTTACACTACGCGGACGCTCACCATCATGTTCCCGTCTATTTTGACTGCCTTTGTATACAAAAATACATTACCCTAACCAAACAACCTAACCTAACCTAACCTAGTATTATAGATTTATAAGTAGGCTATTTATTTTATTATAAGTATTTATAGATGATTTATGTTGTATGTCGGTAGTGGTACACCCGGTAACTACATCCATCCCGTATTTTGTTCTTGGGTAATCTGAATAAAAGATGAATCACCAATAGTTATGATTTAGGCATCAAT